>VATE01000076.1:0-53267 GCA_008065195.1 Metschnikowia amazonensis | reverse complement strand
AAAAAAAAAAAAAAAAAAAACTTGTGACGAGTTTAGAGAAAAAAGAAAAAAGTCCGGAGAAGGAGCAGGAGGTGCGAGTCTGGGGAACGCTCAGTGGAGGAAAAGGCGCGGAATCTGGCCAAAATCAGATTCGTAAATCCTCATGCCTACACGTTGAGCTCACGGCGCGCGAGTTCAAGCGCTGTGCATTTTCATATTCTGCTGGATTGCTTAAAACGGCCATTTTCCTAACGCCCGAGCTCCGAACCTCACGGCCGTGGTGGTAGGCCGATTGTTTCAGGGTTCACGCGTGACGAATTATAAGATTTACGAGATCTTCGGAGTCCGCCGATGTTCGTGATGATTAGCGTCATGGACAATCCTAACCACTGCTATTGTCTCTCGAAAGGGCTGACTGATAAAAGGAGAGCCATATAATTAATAATGTGGCTGGGATTGTAGTTCTACACGTGAATGGCAGAATCTGACTAATTTTAAAATCTTGTTTCCGTTTTTAGCTATATTCTTGGCGTGGTGTTAGTCTGCAGTGAGACCGGCGAGTCAATTTCAGTATGAGACAATAGAGCAATGGCTATTTTGGGAAAAGTGAGACAAGTCGCGCTTCACAATACACACGCAGCGTTCCGAGACTTCACACGCCTACAACGCTGGACCACGCCTAAAATACTGGACTACAACGGACAACGGACTACCAATACCGGACTTTCTACAGACTTTCTACAGACTTTCTCCAGACTATCAACACTGCACTTTCCCCACATCATCAACACTGCACTTTCCCCACATCATCAACACTGCACTTTCCCCACATCATCAACACTGTCCCTTCTACAATACATCCCCTGACTCATCATGTCCATCTTGTTCACAACAGGAGCCACAGTGACTTTCCACAAACTTATCGATTACATTGTAAAACCAAACTTTATTGAGTTCCTCCAGAAAGAAGGCTTCTCCAGGATCTTGATCCAGTATGGCAACGAAGTGGACTCAAAAGGCCTCAATATCAGCAAAAGTTACTTCAGCAAAGCTCTAGCGAGAGAAAACACTATTGCGCATTTAAACCTCGTGATCCAAAATGAAACCAACGATAAGTCCACCACCACATTTTCCAACTCGCTCCTAACCATCGAAGTGTTCTCTTACTCCAACGATATCCAAACCCTCATTTCATCGGTGGATATGGTGGTATCCCATGCAGGCACAGGCTCCATCCTAGATACGCTTCGTCTCCAGGTGCCATTGGTGGTAGTGACAAATGACGAGTTAATGGATAGCCATCAGGCGGAAGTGGCTGCAGAGTTTGAGAGGGGAGGATTCTTAGTCCTGCTTAGTACAAAGGACTTGGCGCATGGTATGTTACAGGAGAAAATTGTTGCGCTACACGATGGCGACTTGGAATTGAACGTGCTTCCCGACGCACGCTCCGATGCATTGGCAAGTATCATTGCCGAGGAGATGAGCAAATGAGACAGAATAAACGAAACAAATAGTACATCAACAAATCTAAGCAGTAATTAACCAGTAAACAGTAATTTGAATAATTGTAAAACAAAAATTTATAGTTTCAAAATAAAAAATATCATACGACTGGATACTCCCATAATAAAAAGTAATGAATGAGCTTTTCGCGAGAACTGAACAATACCAACTATACAATGAAGTAGCCTGTTCAATTCGAGCACCTCCTCATACAGTAGAATCTGCATGGCCTAGAATCTTTATTTAGCTCTTAGTGCTACCAAGAACAAAAACTACAGTATATTGCAAATCCCAAAAAAATCGCAGAACTCACTCTTATCGCTATACTTGGTGAATAGTGTACCTCATGGTTTGGCAGGCCCGTGCACCTGGCCGCACATCTAGAGTCACTACTACATCTTTCTATCCGCATCATGTATCCATACCGGCCCAACCCAATACACAACCCTAGAAGACGGAGACGACCCCGGCTTTTTACCAGGGATATAGAGACGCTTCTCTTTTCTCTAGGTGATGGTCCCATCTCCTTGGACTCCACCGTCAATTGTCTCGAGGACTGTTTGGTGGAGTTTCTCACAGATCTCTCCCATGAATCCCTACATTATGCCAGGGCACACGGGCGGTCCCGAATCAAGATCGACGACTTGCCCTTTGCTTTAAGAAATGATCCGCAAAAACTAGGGCGGATGAACTACATCAGAGAGCAACTTTCCAGGATTGAGAAGGCCAAGAAGATGTACGATACAAACAATGTCAATGAAAAGGAGCTATTTGCAGATGATGACGACGAAGATGGTGATCTGGAAAAGCCGAAAAAGCCCAAGAAAAAGTCCAAGAAAAAGGCTACTTATAATGTTTCTTTCAACGACTCAAACGACAGTGATTCTTGATTCTTATACAAGTCGTGATTCTTGATTCTTATACAAGTCATGATTCTTGATTCTTATACAAGTCATGATTTTTGGTGTGATTCATAATATACAAGTCATTGATTCTCTTGGAATTGTACCTCAGTATTGATCTGCATAATCCCGGTATTAGTAATCTAGTAACTCACTTATACAGTATTCTTCAAAATTATTCATACAGTATTTTTCAAATTTATTCATACTAGTGCGAAAATATTATTCATACTAGTGCGACAAGATTATTTATACCAATATTTCAAAATTATTCAAACCAAATACAAGTTTTAATTTAAAGAATAACATGAAAAGCACTTTAGTTTTGTCCGTTGCGACCGTTGAGGAAAGATTCCAAGAAGCTTATATATAAGCAATAGTCTAAATATAAAATTTCTGATTACTGAATTCTATTAAAAGTTGATGTGAAACATTCCATTTGGTTTGAACAATTGTCGCACTGGTTTGAATCATTTTGAAATATTGGTTCGAATAATTTTGTCGCACTGGTTTGAATCATTTTGAAAAATACTGTACCAATGCGACAAAATTATTTATACCAATATTTCAAAATTATTCAAACCAAATAAAAGTCTAATATACAGCATAACATGGAAACTCCTTTTATTTTGTCCGTTTGGCCGTTGATTTGAAGACTCTAAGAATAGAATGTAATAACAATCAGCAAGATATAAAATATCTGATTACTGAAAACTATTAAAAGTTGGTATGAATAATTTTGAAATATTGGTTGAATAATTTGTCGCACTGGTATGAATAATTTGAGAGACTGTACAATCAAAAATCTCACAAGTGTCTCATGAAATCAAGTGCTCTTATAACCTAATCTGGTGCTAGTACTTAATGATGTTGTCTTTAACAAAACAAGTTTAAGGCTCTTGACAGCCTGCTATGTACTGAGAGATTCTTAATTGCAGAATTAACCTCCCCTTCACAGATAAGTCGATCTTCTCAATCTGAAACATCAACATTCTGAATGGCCGTGCCTCTCACGTATTTTTCATTTCTAATCTGCTCGTTGACCAGGTTCAAAAATTGACGGGCACTGATGATTGTGTGAGTGATTGAAAGTGCCAATAAGACGCCGATACAAAGGTAAACCTCTTGTGCATGGTCAATGGTAACTCCATTGGTCTCGGCTGTCACCAAAAAGACTTTGTGGAGTAACAAGTAGCCGAGACTACTGAGGGTTTGTGGAGAAGTCATTTGAAAAAGGAACCCAAGCCATGTCTCTGTAGTGCTATTTTTCTTGTAATAAAATGAGAGCAATAACGGTATAATGGTAAATGGTAGCAAAGCAACATTCAAAATGACGCCCGGCCACGAAAATTTCATGTCAAGGGAATTTGTTCCCAATTGAATGGTAGGATGGCCAAAGAAATACCTTTCAATCTCTGGAATGTACCCAAAGTAAACCTCTCCTATGATGATGTTATGGAAGTTCACGAAAAACACATCTTTACAGAGCTTGAAAATTGGTGTGATAAAGTCACTGATGACAGGCGCAGCTCGGCGGCCTTGATTCACCACAAATTCTCTCATTTCCGTTGAATTTGGTCGGTAATCCATCAAAAACACGGCTTGGGCTAATGTGATCAATCCGGCACACAACGAGTATACGTCAAGGTATTTCCAATCAATGTAAGTCTCTGAAGGGGCCAGCGTAGAAACTAATCCTTTGAGAAAATGTCTAGACACTATGACGGAAGAACACACTATCGGTCTACCGATCAAAGCTGCCGTCAAGCCTATCAGCACTATGAGGAGTTCTCCAAATAAAATCACCATGCACACCAATGCAAGGCACCGGATTCTGTTGTTTGGAGGAGTGTACACAATGGTGTAGCTATTTTCATAGAAAACATTATCGTCCCACCAATCGGATTCTTCGTTCTCGGCTTGAGGCTCCATGGGATTTATGAGCTGATCGGATTTAGTCACAGGAACAAACAACAGTCTTAAAAACTTGCGCGAGTTATCGTCACTGCTAGGGGCACGAATATACGTACCATCAGGAACAAAATAGGCCGAGGCGTTCGCATCGCTTTTGAAGAGCTCCTGCGCTTCGGAGTAGCTGACTGGTTTGCTGTAGTCGGGAGTCCCGATACTTAACAACTTATGGAAGAAGCTTCTGTAGACAACATAGCCTCTCTCTTGGGGTACAGGCTCGTCAAGCAAGAAATGAGACAACCGGAATTTATGGCTCAAAACTGCAAACGACCGCTTCCAGAATAATAGCACCTGTTTTGCTATCAAAGCTTTGACGCTGAACAATACCCAAGCTGTACACACAACAGCAAATAATTCATACAACGACGATACTTGGATAGGAAGCAACGAACCATTCGAAAAAGGAGGGTTAACCATGAACCGAATGCCCCACGTGACAGAACCTATACCCAAAACAACAAATGCAGTGTACACCTTTGCACTCAATAAGATCTTCAGAATCTGCAAGAAGATTGGCTTGACTATAGCATCATGGATCAAGCGCGCATTGGGATCCTCGGGGCTCTTGATGAAATACAACACTCCAGGACGCAAGATATTTCTTCTAATCATGCTGACAAATAAGGCAACGCAAAACATGTAAAATGTTCCCAATAACCAGTACACCAGACATCTAGTGTACAAGCCAAGCAGCTCAAACGGAGTAGTCAAAAGATGCAACTTCAAGCGGCCTTGAACAGAGGACACAATTTCCTTATTGATGAGCGGAGCAATGCAGAAGTCAAGCAAACAACCGCAGTAGAGAGGAAAAAGAACAATCTCCGAGGCAAATATTGTAAACACTTTGGCGGTGGCTGTAATCCGAAACATAGTTTCATAAATTTTCCTTGATCTGCCCATTATTGGCTTGGGCCCTGATGTCAAAAGGGACATATGGTGGTGAAACGCAAGACAAATGACAATGTAGCCTGCAGATACTGCCACTATACGTCCGACCAAGGTTGGTGGCGATAAAGACGTGTTATTAGCCATGAAATCAAGAGTTCCAGAAATTGGTTCCACAATGAGCTGTTTTAGGATCAATTCTAGAAAAGATGGGAGCTGAACCTTACTGCGAACGTAGTTGAAAAGCCCAGGAAGAACATTCAACCCCGGAAAACGCAAACAAAATTCCATGAACACATGGTTGAGAACAAGAAGGAAAATAGCCAATATCTGAAGAGCAAACTTTCCTATTGTGTGTGGACAAAGATAAGCAGCTAACAAAAAGGTGACAATGACAATGTCGGCAAAGATGGCAAGCTGAATTGGAGTGATGATATCAAGTTTGAACCCTAGCACTTCCCAAAGGTTACCGTTGTCGGCAATTTCTGCAGCATCAAGCTCTTCTTGCATCATGTCTCTTCTTTCCTCTAGCTCATCAACTTCCTCATTGTCAGAAAAATCATTAAGGGGATTAATTCGCCTGATATTTTGATTGTTCAAATTCAAAAGGTTCTCTTCCGACCCATGTAATGGCTCGGGTGGTTCCTCGCCCACTAGCAACCCATTATCGCCAGGCGTAGGAGTTTCATGTGACAGAGTAGAGTCGGCCGCGTCTTCAGCATTTGACTCTAAAGTAGCAACAAGCTCGGCATTAGCGGCATCTGCTTGCAAGTTTGGATTCGGCAAACGATTTCTGGGAACATTGTCCATTGCACCCGGAAGTAACATGTCAAAGTGCCCTTGTTCTATTGCTGCGCGCAAAGCATCCTCATGCACATAAGCATCATGAACACGACAGAGGTCTTCAAGAGCTCTGTTGATCATCATCTCGTTTGGTTCATTTTGTTCGTTTTCGCCACTGTCATTCTGTGCAAGCTGTGCAAGTAGATCGGAAAGCTTTACTCTGGGGCGCTTGCCCATCTGGCGCAAGAGTAGCACCTTGTAGCCTTCTTCGCGAATCACCCATTCGTGTTCTATAAAGATCACCACTAGCACCATAGTGAATATTATCACCTGGAGATTGCCATGCACAAAAGTGTTGACCAAAAAGGTCTGGAACTTATCCATCAATGAGGCCTCTGGGCTATCTAGTAAAACTCCATTTCGCGTGTGCGTGGCATAAGCACCGTAAAGTAACGTATGTAGCATATTGACATTCAAAAGAGATATCTTCTCATCTACTACGTAAGTGAAGACTCGGCCCACAAACTTCCAGAAGATAGAGAGTTGTATGATGCAAATGCAATAGAGCATTATGGAAGTGTTCTTGACCACGGAATTCTTGACCATCGACACGAGCTTGTGGTATATCTCACTGCTGGGCATGCGAGACGGCATTTCGGGATCGTAAATAGTCTTGAACTGGTATGCCGTGTTGCAAATATCACATCGCTTCTCCTTGTTATTGGAGTGATTGAGCCATTCCAACAAGCAATCTTGATGGATGAATTTGATTGATCCTCGGCACTTGCAGGGGTGGATTAAGGGCTGCGATGTGGTGGCTTCGCCCCTGCAAATCCGGCATGTTTGGTCAACATCGGACATCATATGCTCAAGGATACAGCAATAAGATTAAGATTTGTGAATGACGTGAGTGTGGTTGATGTGGCGATGATCAAATGTGAGAATGACTTGCTGTGGGTGTGTTGATGTGGTATGTCAATGCGTGATGGATGTTCGGGTGCGCTTCTTCCTTAGTGTCCTACTTCCACGCTCGTATGCAAACCTCATTATCAATTCGCGCATGATCTACACGTATCTAATACAGTAACTTCTTCTAAGTATTCTAGCGCAGCCCGTAAGAATATCTAAACGGAGGCCAAACCATCTTCGGAATAAACCTTGGCTTCCTGCTATACAGCATCGGCTCCGTTAATGATACTCTCGGCCATGGAATTCTCAAGCTCTTCGATCTTGTGCATGATGCCATGAGCCTCCTCTTTGGCAGGCTCAGCAACATTGTCTTCCAAGGATTCTCTTGCATCTTGTAACTGTTCGGCAGCTTTTGCTTGCAAATCATTCAATGAATCCTCGACATCTTGCTTCACACCAGCTGCCTTCTTAACTGCAGCATCTTTAATACCTTTCAATTCGTCTCCAACAGACTCGGCCTCTTCACTTAACTTCTCAATCTTCTCAGAAGCAGCATCTTCAATCTCTTCAATGCGTCCTGTGTCAATTTCCTTTTCAATTTCAGGAATATGTGGAGCATCGATATGGATCAAATTGCCATGGCTATCCAACTCGAAGCTGCCTTCGTGAGTCTCTGCAGGAGGTGCTTCTTCTAATGATGACATGTTATCATAGTCAACAGCCTGATTCACTTCCTCGACTACTTCTGGAGAGACACGAGCCTCGTTGATGACTGCAACAGGGCTTGTTTCTGCAGGAGATTCAATTGCCGATGCCTTTGCTTCCAAACTGTAGGACTCATACTCTTGTGGACTCGAAAGGAAGTTGTCGCAATTGAAGTCCCAAGACTTTAAGAATTTAGAACTTTCGCACTTGTCTTTGGTCCATTGTGATCCGGCAATCAACGGAGAGAAAATGTGGTAGACATAGATGGCCAAAACAAAGAAAAGAACCACAAATCCGTAAGCTGGTTTGCTGATTCTCTTGCTAGCTGTTACTGCCAAGTTCAAGAAATGTCCGAGACCCAAGATAGCAAAATACTGCGCTGGCATGTAATGATGTAAGAACAACTGTCTACCCATGATATGGAATGGGAGGTAGTGGAGAGCCCATCCAGCAAAGTAGGTGAACATTTGGTAGTTGTAGTTGAACACATCCTTGTTGGCCGCAACTTGACCACCACTTTGCCATTTCAAGAGACTGATGGCAACGTGAATGGAGAAACCCAATAAACAAGCAGATGCAGTCCACCAAACGACCGGATTACCCAAAAAGTAGACTTGAGTGTGATCCTTGCTCCAGTAGTTAATACCACGGAGTAATAAAGGCCACTCATGAGGGCTGGATTGCCAGTTGTGGTGACCAGTCAAACCGTTGTTGATTTTCCACATAACTTTGTGCGATTCCAAAAATTTGGCCCAGAAGCTGAGTTTTGGATACGAAATTTCATCGTTACCGTGGTACATGTCATTTTTGTTGGTTTCAATGTACCAGTGGGTCAATGGTCTAGCACCTTGGGAGGCAGAAGTGACTTCTTGTTGCTCGAATGCCCAGTCTGGTAAAGTAACAGGACTGGAGAACAAGTACTGTCCGGACATAGCATGCCTTAATCTGAAAATAGTTTCCAAGGCTCTAACTTCTTCTTGGGCGTGTTTTGGAGTGATGTGTTTGACCACTTCAACAATCCAATCATCATTAGCATCGCCTTCAAATCCCTCGTATCCATAACCAGATACTTCTTTTTGCCAGTCACGCTCGGAGACAGGAGGCTTTTCATCATGGGAGTGTAATCTAACGTGAGAATTAACGTGTCTCAATCTAACCTTAGTACCATCTGTGATTGGTACAAAATGATCTGGGGTAGAGAAGTTGTAAGGCTCAATAAACCAGTCGTTGTTGCTGTCAAGATGAGGATACAAAGTGATCTGTTGTTGCTTCGAGCCTCCTTGGTAGTAGTGTTTGTGCGAGTGCAAGTATCCACCTTGAGTATTGACATGACGGATAGAAACAACGGAACCGTAGCCAATGGGGGCAATAGTACGCTGTGGGATGGTGTTGCCGTTCAAACCGCTTCTGAATGCACTGGACATAAAAGCAGAGCCATCGCCTTCATTGGTCAAGACACTAAAGTGAATGCCGAACATAGCCAAGTAGATGATAGCAGGGACACCAATCAAAACTGAACTCCGAGCAATTGCGTTCTTCCACACGGTGCAAGGCGAAACCTTCAAGTCACCGATGAGAAGCCACATGTGGACCACGCACATGACACCAACCCAAGCAATCGTAAACAAGCCAACCCACTTTGAGGAAAAGGCCAAGCCTAAGGAAACACCACAAGAGAGTAAAGAGCGGTACCATTTAAAGGAAAAGGGTTGTTGCGCTTCGAGCCTCTTGAAGGAGTAGATTGCGGCAGCAATAAAAAAGACCAAAGGAGCATCTAACAAAATGTATCTGCTGATAGTTGCGAAAGAGTTTTCAACCAAAAGCAAGCCAGCCGTAACAAAAGCAATGACCGGACGTACACCCGAAGATCTCAAGGTCATGTAACACAACACCACAGTAAGAAGTCCCATGACGGCAGAAAGGCGTCTCATCAACACGTAAGGCACATTGTCGGGAAACTCATCACCGATGGAGGTAAAATCAAAGGAGCCATCAAACCCACCGAGAGATGAAGCTGCAGCAAAGAGCATCTTAGCCAAAGGGGGGTGCACATCCATGAAGAACTTACCCAACACATACTTCTTAGAGAAACCACCGAAATGGACCTCGTCAAAAACCACTGAGTTGGGAAGTTCAAGGTTCAGAAGACGCACATATAAACCCGTCAACAACAAAGTGGCAATATAAGGAATATCAATCTTGGACAACGACCGGGCCTTGGTAACCTGTGCGGGCACCAGTGTCAGAAAGTAGCTTCTTTCCTTACCTGATTTGAAAACAGGTTCAGCCACAGGATCCAAATTCAAGGATTTGATAAGCAGACACTTTTCGGCCGAGTCTTTCTGCTTCAATTTCTTGGCCATTATTGGTGGTATGGATGGGTGAACAGCTAGAGCGTGGAAAAAACGCCGAAATTATTACGTGTTACGTAGCGCGCACCGCGACTATAAAGTGCAGGGACCATACCTATGAGCACCACGGCACTTAATTGTCTAATAAAAGGGACGTATAGAATAGTAAGATGTGAAAGGTACGTTGTGTATAGTAAATAAAAGTGCATATGATCATGGGTGAAAAGGAATTATGGAATATAATAGGAGAATAATAGGAGAATAATAGGAGAATAATAGGAGAATATAACAGGAGAATATAACAGGAGAATATAACAGGAGAATATAACAGGAGAATATAACAGGAGAGTAAATCAGAACGTGAAAGTAGACAAATTAGAATAGTAGAAAAAATTAAAATGAAAGTAGAAGAATAATTCGAAGCAGTATTAATCAGAAATCAGTCAAAGTCCACAATAAATCATCATTATAATTAAAAAACGGTCTAGTATGACCTTGCTTTTTTCAGGGAATTTTAAACCTCAAATAAGGTTTTGTCCCTCATCGAATCACGTATTGCATACAAGTTCTATTCATATGTAGCGTGCGCTATATTGTTGTAGACCCCAGTGCTACAGCTACCAAAAATAGATAATTTGTAAGTTGGCTATTTCAAGTTTCTAGATCTATCTGTTTCAGAATCAATCTATTCAAATCAATTTCTTTTATGTTACTGTTTATATGCGACGAAGTATGGCCCACTATGACTGACTGGTACTGGTGCTAGAGCTGCCTACTACTGGAGTGATGTGCATCACGCGAACAAAATTGTCTGCAAACCATACTCTTCTCTTCACTACATGCCCCAGGAATGTGGCCTGCCAAATCAGGCTTGGGTGCCCAGCTCACTTATGGTGTTTCTGGAAATGGAATAATCGATAATATTTCTTCTGAAGATTCCCCATTTGTATTGGGTCTTCAGTTCCCCAGGTCCAAAAACGGTGCATCCAGCTTGTACGAGATCCAGAACTCGTCCCGACGACTTTCCAGCGGGGTCGAAAAGGCTTTAGATAGCGGGCTTCAGTTTCGAGCGCCCCGGAAACCTTCCACTGTTAGCCATGGCTTGATGAAGGCCATGAACGCGGAAGCGGATCCTTTCCTGAAGGGCATGTGCCATGATCCCAGTGTTAGTTCGCTTTCGGTGGCTTTTGATTTGGGCATTGGCAAATACTCAAATGCCTCCAAAGTGCTGGACTCCAAGCCTAGCTTTTTGGCCGTCCGTTGTGTGGCCTGTGTGGATGGTGCAGACTCCATTTTACTATGTCCGCTTCTACCGAAGATGAAGAATATCATCCATCTCTCGGATACAACTGCGCTGAGGAAAAGTCTATGTGCTGTTCCAAATGAACAGTATATCACAAAGTGCAAATTCCGCTTCCACATTCGTCAGATCATGTACTCTGGGGAGCTTCTTGCCGTACGTGGAGCAGATGAGATCTCATTTCTCGAAGTGTCGTGGAATAATAATCCCAAAAACAAGGGAATAAGCTTCTGCAAAGCTTTCTCGTTGTCCTTTCCTGAACTGCCCTTACTTCATTTTGAAATGAAGAGCGATCGCCTAGTGGTGCTTGACTCCAAAAGACAGTGCACCACTTATACCTTCTGGAAGGACTCGGAGTGGTGTGTCAAAAAAGACTCGTCAATTGAGCTCCCTGCTCAAAACCCGTTCGATCTCTCGAACTTTATTCGGCTTCATTGGCCCTCTGTCTCAGACAACATAGTCATAATGCAGAGGAAAACCGTCATGGGAATTTCCCTCGGTTCCAATGACGTCAGAAAGCATCTCAACTTCCATAACTGGTCCCACTTACTTGACTTTCAGCAAATAGGAACCGAACTTTTCATGCTTACGTCGCAGGAAATCATTTGGCTTCGTTTGAATGAAGATAATGACCTACAAAGGCTTTTGTCCTGGAAACACTACCTTGATCCGACGGACTACTCACTCAAAATGACCCTACATTTGCGGGAGAAAGACAAAGTTATCATGTGCCTCATCTATTGCGCCAAATCCCCTATAATCATCCACTATTCATTTGCCATGCGTGGGAATAGACCTTGCAGTGTCAGGGACCCCTACTACATTCGCTCGGGTTTGAGTGGCATTAGCCATATCAGTGTGTGCCTGTCTGCATTCAACGAAAACGATTACCTTATGAATTACTTCCAGATTGGAGTGAATTATGAAGTGGACTACATGGCATTAAGCTTTCAGTCAGACCTTGCCTTTAAAGAGTATTCCAAAGATACTGCCACTAGTAAAAGCACACTAACGCCATCTCGCTTCATTCCACTTATCTTTTCTCAAAAAGAAGAGCGTTTTCTTCTTCAGCAATTCAGACACTCTGGGTCGAAGGAAATCACCCGCACAGAGCTAACCACTAAAAATGACTCGAGTGGGCCGCTCTCCCCTAAGCTACAAAGTTCTGCACTGAAGCCTAATCCTCAGGTTGACGCGGTGCAAAACTTTGCGTTTGAGCTAGGAGCTGACATTGATGCTATCTTCAAAACATCCCTGGGTTCGAAGGCAGTGCCTTCTTTCAAATCACTAGCGACCATCGCAAAAAATATCCCCACCACCGTTCAGGACCTACCGGAGTTGGGCTCCATGTTCGAACAATTGGGCACCTTTTATGAAGATCATAACATTAAACTTAATAAAGGCGACTGGAGGGTTGCAAACCAACTCATTCCCTTGGCAGCCAAAAATTCAGAGGATCTTAGCGAAAATCTTTTTGAAGCTCTCAAAAGCTACAAGCAGGATCCCAACATCATCAAAGCGGTCATCATTTTGGTTGCGAGCATAATGAAGGCCAATAGCATGAATTTTGCCAAAGATTGCGACTCTGCAATCAGAGAAGAAGCTGCTCGCCATGAACCAGAATTCCAGGATATATTCGACGAATGGAAGTTCGACGAGTCACTTGAGGTGAAAGCTGGAATAACATCCACCAAACATCAAGCTACCAAACATCAAGCTACCAAACATCAAGCTACCAAACATCAAACCACCAATCATCAAACCACCAATCATCAAGCTACCAAACATCAAACTACCAAAAATAGCAATCTCTCACTGGCACCATCCACGCAAAATTCGCACACCATGTCTCCACTGCAATGCAGTCAAACTTTCCAGTCGCATTTAGATAGTCAACCATTGACTTTCATAGACGCACCAGAAGAGAATTTGCACGTACCCTCACTGCAGGTTCCCGAACTCAAAACA
This sequence comes from Metschnikowia amazonensis, assembly GCA_008065195.1. Classification (NCBI taxonomy): domain Eukaryota; kingdom Fungi; phylum Ascomycota; class Pichiomycetes; order Serinales; family Metschnikowiaceae; genus Metschnikowia; species Metschnikowia amazonensis. Next base: position 40,011 of record VATE01000076.1, on the reverse strand, counting down.
CCTCATTCAAGCCAAGTTCTGCACGAAATTTCCTCACAGCCCAAGTCACAGCCAAAGCTGCAACTCAAGAGATTGGGGTCACAGAACCCGAGTCAGAGACGGAAGAAGAAAAAGGGCGGTTTTGCCTGATTCTCTCTCTGCTGCACTTGGCGAAGCAAACCTTCATTGTGCTTGTGAAGCGCTCTCTTTTTTATACTCTGATAGATAAGCAAACTTTCATTGTGCTTTTAAAGCGCTCTCTTTTTTATACTCTGATAGATAAGCAAACCTTCATTGTGATTTTAAAGCGCTCTCCTTCTTTATACGTCTGATAGACTTGGCCAAATTCTCTGGGTCCACACCCTGGTCGATGAGTTTGAGGCAAATTCGAAGAGTGTTTTCGTCAACCTCTTCAATATGTAGTAGTTTGGCTAGCTCCACTACCAATCCATTGGCATCGATATCGTAGCTCATGGGCTATTTTAGTATTTTGAAGTACTTGGCCTAAGTGTCTTGTGGTCGCGAGAAGACACCAACAACGGACCTGCACATAGCATCCCAATAATCTTACAATACAATCTTATCTTACAATACAATTTCCTACAATACAATTTCCTACAATACAATTTCCTACAATACAATTTCCTACAATTTTCAACTTTATGCTGTTATGCTTACCTCTTCAATCATAGCAAACGTATGAACAATGTTTGCTACCCGGTATAAACTTGCCTTGCTTCAAATGTCCTTCCAACTGCGCATAGCCTACTTAGAAGGGTCACTCTCGAATCTCAAGTCCCAGCCAATCTTCTCACCCAAAACAGGTAAGACCTTGGCCACTGATTGCACATCTTTGTCACCTCTACCAGAAACATTGATGATCATGTGCTGGTCAGGAGACATTGTCTTGGCAAGGTTGATGGCTCCCATGATAGCATGAGAGGACTCCAATGCAGGAATAATACCTTCCAACTGAGATAACAAACGGAAACCCTCCAAAGCCTCAGCATCGGTGATGGCGACAAAATCCGCCCTGCCAGTGCTCTTCCAGTATGCCAACTCAGGACCAACTCCAGGGTAGTCCAATCCTGCAGACACTGAGTGAGTATCGTGCACTTGACCGTCGTGGTCTTGCAAGACGAATGTCCTAACACCGTGGAACACTCCTGGGATTCCTGCAGTCAATGTTGCAGAGTGACGGTTGGAGTCAAGACCATCACCTCCGGCCTCCACACCAAGCATTTTGACCGATGTTTCATTCTCAAATGGGGAGAATAATCCAGTAGCGTTGGATCCACCACCCACACAAGCGACAATGACATCAGGCAAACGACCGTTATTCAACTCCTTGAACTGCTCCTTAGCCTCTTGACCAATAACACTTTGAAATGTTCTCACCAATGTGGGGTATGGATGAGGCCCAATGGCAGACCCCACAATGTAGTGAGTAGTCTCCAAGTTAGAAACCCAGTATCTGAAAGCCTCGGAAGTAGCGTCTCTCAAAGTCTGAGTACCATTAGTGACAGACACCACCTTCGCACCTAAGATGCGCATTCTGAACACGTTCAATGCTTGACGTTGCACATCTTCGGCACCCATGAACACGCAACACTCCAAGCCAAATTTAGCACATGCAGTGGCAGTGGCAACACCATGTTGACCAGCACCAGTTTCGGCAATGACTCTCTTTTTGCCCAATCTCTTTGCGATCAAAACCTGCGCCAAAGCATTATTGATTTTGTGCGAGCCAGTGTGGTTCAAATCCTCTCTTTTCAACCAAATCTGCGCACCACCGGCATGTTCAGTCAATCTGTCGGCTTTGTGGAAGCTGGAAGGTCTACCAATGTAGGAGTATAGACTCTTGAATTCCTTCCAGAATTCTGGGTCGGAAACTGCGCCCTCAAAGCCCTTCTCCAACTCAGCCAAGCAAGTGTGCATAGCTTCTGGAACATACTGACCACCAAAGTCTCCAAAGAGAGGATTGAATTTGTGGGCCTCTTCATGGACAGCATTGATTTCACGTGGGCTGTCAGGCTGCACGTATGGCTTGTGGGCGGGAGGGGCAATTGGAGAATAGCTCTCACCCAAGATGGACTTGACAAACTCACAGGCCACAGCACCTCTCTGGCCCGGCGGAGAGTCAGCCAAAAGGTTGATGATCTTAGATCCAATCACAACACCATCCGCAGCCTTACCCACAGTCAAGAAATGCTCCCTGGTAGAAACACCAAATCCCACAGCAATGGGAGTGTCCCCGGCATACTTACGGACTCTGTCACACAAAGCCGAGATGCCACTGGAAACTTCCACAGAAGCTCCGGTAGTACCCATTCTGGACACCACGTAAATGAATGAGTCGGCAATCTTACCCAATGTCTTCAATCTGGCATCGGTGGTGGCAGGTGCAACCAAAGGAACATATGAGAGTCCATACTTGGAGCAAGTGGTTCTGAAACTCACCGCCACTTCTGGGGGCAAATCAACCACAATGTAACCGTTGGCACCAGCCCTGGCGGAGTCAGCCACCATCTTCTCTTCGCCATACTTCATGATTGGATTAAAGTAACCCATCAAAATGATAGGAACATCCACACCTTGTTGTCTGGCTTGAGCCACAAGCTCCAAGCACTTTTTGACGGTAACTCCATTTTCCAAAGCCTTTGTGTTTGCGACCTGAATAGTTGGTCCATCCGCAATAGGGTCCGAGAACGGAACACCCAATTCAATGATGTCCACTCCACCCTCTTGCATACCTTTCATGATGGGAATCGTGTCTTCGATGGTGGGAAATCCAGCGGTCACAAAGTTGACGAGGGCATTTCTTCCCTCCTTCTTGCATCTCTCGAATGTAGCTTTTAACAAATCAGACATGATGTGGTGTTTAAAAGATCTCGAGATCGCTAAGTTTCGATTGTCGCGGAGGGGTGTGTGCAGGACTTATGAGTCAGGGTAGTGCTATGTACATAAAACGGAATGGGATTAGATGGAATACGTAGACACAATACAAGATCGTTGGTACTATTTGATCTTTTAGCTTCCAAGTACTAGGAGCTTGGTACTTTAATGCCGTGTAGGGCAGTCTTCCGTAGATTCGAAGAGGAGGCCCTTTTGAGAAGGTCTTCTTCAACAGAAGAACTCACCTGGATGAGATACTCTTGCAATAGAGGGCCTGGTAGATAAACCCTGGAATAGAGGGCTTGGTAGATAAACCCTGGAATAGAGGGCTTGGTAGATAAACCCTGGAATAGAGGGCCTGGTAAAAAAAAACCCCGGAATGGTGAATAAACTCTGGAATATAGGGCCTGGTAAATAAATCCTGCAATAGAGTGCGGGTTGAAGTAAATCCTGGAATAGAGTGCCTGGCTGGTATGGGCCTGTATAAGAACTCAGACGGTCACTAGGATAGTATGACATAAGTCGCCCCAATTCAATCGCCATGAAATTCCAGATGCTTTCTTTAGATTTGCATTTTTTGAGGAGAAGTGGAAACTTGCCCACTCAGGATCTCGACATCCTGGCCCAACTTGATTTGGGTCAAGTTGATGACAGGTATAAGACGGTTATACTGCACGCAATACTTTGATATGGCCTCTCGAACTGCAAGTATCCTTTGTTCAATACTGTTGTAATAGCTCTGTTGGCTCAGTTCGTCCGATATTGTCGCTAGGGTTTTGATGAATGTGGACATTTCATTTCGAAGTATGTTTATCTCCAACTTCAACCGATCAAGCTCCCCAAAAATAACACTAGCCTCTATTCGGCCAGAAGCCACATCATCTATTTTTATGCATTCAGATAGCTGTGACATATTGACGGACTATGGGAAATTGCGTGTAAGTGGCTAATGATTGTCGCAGATTGCACTTGTCAAGTGGTTTATTTAGTGTGTACTACTACGCGATTGTTGTTGCCTGCACAGTGTCTTTGACAAGTACTACAACTGAGGTGCCACTTGAAGTCAATTGGTTGTCCAGGTCCTTATTGACTTCACCTCTACACACACTTTCGTATTTAAGACATTCATAGTATTCATATACATTCGTATCAAATTATTTAAGTCATTCATAATATTCATCCATTCGTATCATATTATTTAAGTCATTCATAATATTCATCCATTCGTATCATATTATTTAAGTCATTCATAGTATTCATCCATTCGTATCATATTATTTAAGTCATTCATAGTATTCATCTCCATTCGTATCATACATTTACTTGTTTCGGCGCCTCACCGTAATAATGTCATTCTCCACAGTCCACAGCACCGAGTATTCCCTCTGGAAATCTTCCCACGACATGCCCCGCGGCAAGAACATAATAAAGTCATCGTACTTATAAGTAAAGAATGACTTGCTAAAGCAATCGATCATGTGCTTCATCATTCGGGAAAGGCCCAACGACATGGCGCAATAGATGGCATGATCGCTTTCACTATTGTAGGTTTGCATCCACAGGTTGTAGTCACCCAGCAGCCACGACACAAGCGTTGAAAAGACCCGGGAATCTCTTTGAGGATCCAAATGCTCAAAGAATGTCTCCAATGCCTGGTTGTTGGCTCCATTTTTATGCGACATATGTAGCACCCTTAGTGTCATAATCTCTCGATACTCTGCGTCTGTCAACAAGTGCCGAGCTTCATGCATTAGATAGTTTATGCTTGGGACGTAACTTTCAAAGTGCCCAACAGCGGAGCTGACCCGGACAGAGAACAAATGCACCTTCTTGGTGAAATCATCGGGAGTTTTGTGAAGTAAAGCTTCTCTGAGCTTTCGTAGGTTTAATAGTAGCGGTGCAAGACCCAGGTCATCCACTTGGTTTTGGAGCTCGGGGTTCCACTTCAAATCTTGGCTTTCGCTTGTGCTTGCCTTGAAATTCTCAAGGATGGAATCAAAGTACTCGCGTTGTGCTTGTTCACTATGTTGAAGATGACTCTCGCTCCCTCGGCTGACAAAGCCATACGAGGGTGATTTTAGTTTTGCACTCTGTACTGAGTCCTTGAATCTTTGTGCTCGTGCAGCCTTCTTGAGTCTATCATTGTCGCTGTCTTTCTGGGTTTTCTCTTTCGACCACCTCCAACCCGACCTCGGTCTATACTGGTCCGGGGCAGTGCTGGGCTCAGCTTCACAGGTGCTTGATTGTGGCATGTCGATATTTGCCAGCAGTGGAGGGTGGACTGCCTATAGAGATGGTGATTTGTTGATGGCGGTTTGTTGATGGCGGTTTGTTGATGGCTTGCACGGGTGCAAATAGTGCTACGAAGGTGGACTGCGCTTTGCGAACCCCAGAAATGCGAACCCACTTCCGCTCTTGATACAGTATGTATGAAATTCTCCAAACGATATACTACTAAAGATGTACTTCTCTTCTAGGAAGTAACCCCGTAAAGCAACGAGAGACTCGGTCCCACGAATTGAAAAGTCCAACAAAAAGGCATGCCAAAAGCGACATTCCAAAGGTCAAAGTAAACACCAGATTGTAGCACGCATTGCCTTGCATGCAAGAACGAAACCCATCTACTCCTTCGGTCGTATGCGAGTCATAAATCTTGCCGAAGTGACTGGTAAAGAACATGCTTGGGGCCATAGGTGCAAGACCAATGAGGCCCCAGTTGCGCGAGAAATTCGACATCCCAAAGACGTCCCCCACTATGATTGGCATGATGCAGAGCGTATATCCGTAGCAGAATCCCGAGAGAATGGAAGCCAAGCTCAAGTCGTCGTGGTGAGATATATTATGGCCCATGTGTTGGGTAACAATAAGGCCAAGCGATGGGAGAAACAAGAGCCAACTTCTGGGCTTTTTGAAGCTCTGGCTGATGACGTCCCCCATGATTCCTGCAGCCAAGCGCCCCACACAGTTAGAAACGGAAATAAGCCCGACCTGGGTTTGCTGGAACAGCTGGATCAAGGGATCCACCAGCTCTGCAGCCGTGACGGACGGCGACATGTTGTATGTTTTAGTAATGAGCGCTTTCACCATGTAGCCAATGGAGTAGATGTACATCTGGCCCAATGAAGACACGGACCCTGTGATGAAGAAAAGGACCCAGAACCGAGGCGAGCGGAGGACTTCTGTGGTGGTTGCATCGTCACTTTTGGCACTGGGAGGCCGTTTAGTGGGTAATGGCGCGTCCAACGTTATCATCTCGATGGGTTTTGAAGATATGCGAGGCTTTGAGGATCGGTAGTCACAGAATATGATTGCAGGGCTGCAGACAGAGAAGATCACTAGAACAGACACTATAAGGAACTTGAGGAAACCCAGTGTGTCGCCTGTGTAGAATATCGAAGCCACCACCGAGTAGAACATGGCCAGAAGCCCGTACAATGCCAATGGCAAAGAAGTGGCCACACCACGGATTTTAGGGAACGTAACAGCACAGCATTTCATACACACCAGATTGATGAAGGTGGAGCCACAGCCTATCAGGAACAAGCAGCAGCACAGAAGACCAAGGTTCAGATGCACCATCTCGTACTGGTATCGAAGACAGGAGTAGCCAAGCGTGATGAGAGAGCCCCCAATGAAAAGCGGAATGGCATATCCCCTTTTGTCCACGACTACGCCCGCTAGAGGGCCTGAAATGGCTATGCCCAAGCTTCCAAGCAAAGCTATTGTGGAAGCATTTGTTGCTGAGTAGTTGAGTCTCAGTGCCAATTGTGGGCTAAAGGAAGAGTATAAGTAAAGCGTACCACATATTAGGCCCATGAAGGTGCATGAGAGTAGAATGAAGATCTTGTGGATGTGCCCAGGTGGCATGACGTAGGATGAGATTAGTTGTTTTGGGGGGGAGGGAGTTCAAATGTTCTTGCAGATTCAAGAGTTTACAAGGTGTTCAGGTATTCGTGAGTATAGAAGTATGAGACCGCATGCAGATATCAGGCACTTTGAATGTTTTGAAAATTTTTATGGCCCACGGTAGGAATGTTCGATGTTGAGGGTAGTTTCAAGTAAGCCGAATCACATAAGGTATGCTGGGAGTGTATATAACTAAAGTTCCAAAGCCTTGCAACACGCATCATGGATACAGTGCAAGCAGGCAATACTATTCAGTTCAATATATCGAATGGAGTCCGGGGACAAAAAAGTACATATTGTCACCAAATAAGCATTGATGTTGAGAGCTACATAACCAGAGCTGGACATTTTTCGCCTTTTCTTGACACCTGTTCGCTTATTGCTTTCAGTCGCGCATTAGAGGCATTGTTCATATCACCATCTAACATGAACAATAGGGAAAAACAATCAGTGGACTTTTATGAGCCGCAGGCTTTTTAGCTATTGGGGCTGAGCCCCGAAAAAAAATTCATTTATTGTTGTCTATTATATTGTTCCGGGATTTTTTTCCAGTTATTTAGAGTGCCATTTCCTGCTGCCATGCTGCACATTTTTTTTCAATTCTGTCTAACTTACGAAAACTACGAATGCGAGCGTAACCACCTCAAACAGTGCATTTAGAATGCCCACGTCTCCACGGCATCTCCGAATCGCCTTCTTCGGCTCAGACACTTTCAGCGTCTTTTCCCTTAAAAGACTACTACAACTCAAACAAAATGTGCCATCCTCAATCGCCGCCATTGATGTCTATACCAGATCCATCAAGCCCACAGGCCGTAACCTCAAACAACTAGTGGATGTTCCCATAGGTGCATACGCCCAACATAGCAACGTCGATGTTTTTCGTGTGGATACTGCACAGCAGATCCTAGACACAGCGCTACCCCGAGATTACCATCTTGCGGTTGCAGCGTCATTTGGCAAGCTCATTCCCGGCCAGTTTCTAGACGCATTGCCCTATGGAGGCTTGAATGTTCACCCTTCGGTACTACCGAAATTCAGTGGCTCTTCTCCGATCCAGTATGCCTTGATGAATGATTGTAAAACAACTGGAGTCACGGTTCAGACTTTGCACCCCACCAAGTTCGATTGTGGGGACCTCATTGCTCAGACTGCACATGTGCCAGTTCAGAACGATGACGACTTCAACTCCCTACAAGAAAAATTGGGCATTCTCGGGGCAAACTTGCTTGCTGAAGTCATTTCCAACGGCTCGTTTGTCAATCCGAAACCAATTACAAACAATGAGGTGTACTCGTTGGCACCAAAGTTGACTACCAAGTGTCACCTCGCCAAGTGGGACACCATATCCTCCAGACAGGCTAAACGGCTCTACGATGCACTTGGGTCTTTGCATACATACAAAGAGATACGGGTCAAGAGAAAGAAGAAGCTTGTGGAAGATTGCTACAAGGTGATTTTGCAGGATGTGAAGGAAGCTTCTGGCTTGAATGCACTGATTGCATCCACGATGCTGGCCCCGGGCGATTTTTCTCTATGTGGAGATACCATCGTGGTGAAAACATTGGATGGGTTTATATCTGTGGGCACTTTAAAACTACAGTATTGCAATTCGGAATCTGCTACACAATTTATGGCCAGTCTTGAAAAACGGTGCGGTGATACCAGGAATACGTTCATATCGACAAGTTAATAATAAACTAACAACTCAATAAAAGTACAAGCTGACAAATCAATAAAGTACAAGCTGACAAATCAATAAAGTACAAGCTGACTAATCAATAAAGTACAAGCTGACAAATCAATAAAGTACAAGCTGACAAATCAATAAACGTACAAGCTGACATATCAATAAATTCAATACTTAACTCATCAGGTGCCATCATAAGTACACTTGGCATTGCGAATTGTACTTGTCCACGGCAATCTTCATCCTATTGTACAAGAAGTCCCGGTTCTTCTTTTCAGGCACAGGAAGGAACGGCCGCTTTCCATTGTTAAGTATGAGGCCCACGCCCGTGGTCTCCAATGAGAGAGACTTAACCTGGTTGAAAGAGATCGTCCAAGTAGCTTTCAATGAATTCACCTCGAACAAGATGATCTTCTTGAATGTGACTATCACAGCCTTGTCTTCTCCTGCAAGCACCAAATGGGCTAGATAGGTTTCATTGAAAAATTGGCCTCCCTCCACAGATTTGAGCCAGTACTGGCCCTGGGCTTCTCTTTGCGAATATGGGCGAACCACATTATCATATGAAATGTAGCGAGGAAGTCTGACCTTCTCTAGGCCATCGGTGTCGAAAACAGTAGTGGTGTTTCTGATACCTTCACTGACATTTGAAGCAAGATCAAAGAAACCAATTGCCGTTTTGGTGGGGAGTCCAATGACACCTTTGCCAATTCCCTTAAAGAATCCACCAGCACCTTCTTTGGAAGCACCTTCAAGCGGAGCCAGGGCTATTCCTGCAAAACCAGAAGAAATCGACTCGAAGAAGGAGTTGGCACCGGAAGTAAACCCATAAAGAGCATGTTTGGGCCTGTTGCGGCGTTGGTTGAGTCGTCTTCTCTCTTGGAACTTTCGATCCATGGTAGCAACCGAAAGGCCTTTGGCCAAAGACCCAGTTACTTTAGCAAAAGAGTCCGAAAAGCCAAAGACCGATTTCTTGATAAAGCTGAGACCACCCTTTGCAATCCCTATTCCGATTTCCTGTGGACGATCATTCATCACAAGCCCCTGATAAGGTTCATAAAAGATATCAAGCACACCGGACGAGATGTTGTTGAAGAGCCCAACAGGATTTCCCAAGAAGTCAGCAGAGCCAAGGATCTTGTGCAATTGATAGAAGAAAGACTGGCCATAATGGGTCAGAATAGATTGCATCAAAATCGGAATTGGAACACGAACGTTTTCAATGAACAAAGCATTCAATTTGATGGGAGCATCGTTGATATTTCCAATTGCCATCGTCAACATGTTCACGAAGAACATCAAAGTATTCTGAGAAGACGACTTATCCTCGGCATTGACACGTTCGGTTCTCACAAACGACAAATTGGTAAGGGTTGGTTGCAAATGAAGGGCTTCAAAATAAATGTCGCTTGCCTCAGATAACTTCAGAGGTTCGGGAATTTCATAGTCACCGTCACATAATCTGTCCTCAATCTCTGAATTCCATGTGGCGCCAGGAAACTTGGAAAAGTCCAACAAAGCAAACAAGAAATCCTCATCAATTTCAATAGACATTTCCTGCAACAAAATCGTAGCATACTTGATGAAAATCACACCATGGCTGTTGTCCTTGACTTTGCAGATAGACGCACTGAGGGAGGGGTGGCTATTCATCTCCTTACCCGATTTGGGCACAAGTGTTGGGTACAAGATTATAGGGAAAATACCGCCATAAAGTTGATTATCCAACTGAATCCACTTAAGTTTCATACTCAAGTTTTGGTAGAGGTCCGATTCGTTATACCTCAACTCCAATCCACGAAGAGATAAGTAACAGAGCTCTTGGGATCTTGTGTTTATAAACGAGACACCAAAGCCTTCAAATCTAGTAAAGATCTTTGTGAAGTAGTTTTCATCCTTTGCATTCACCTCGAAATGCTGCTGTGACAAGCTGACTGAAGAATTATCCGAACCTTGTAATTTATACAAGCTCACAGATGGATTGTAGTCTGTGATTACCAAAGATTGGGTCGGGCCATCGGCCACCACATTCAAATCAACAATGACTTGCTCTTGTTCTGTTGTTTCGGGCAATCTGAAAGGTTTGAGATTTCCGATTTCCGCCAAATTGACTGTTCGCTCGCGTCCATGAGACCTGATTATCACCTCCTTGATTATTGCATTCGGATAGTCATAAGAGTAGGGCATCACACTCTTAGCTGGGACCTTGTAGTAAATGGGCTTGTAATCAACATCCCGTTTTGCAATCTCGCCGTTGCGGTTGAGGTTTGGGTTACTCTGATAGATGTAGAATTCCGAGTCAGTGAAGTTTCTGATCGAGAAAGGCCATGAGTTGTTAGCATTCTCGATTTGCACGAAAATGGTGCCGTTCTCGGTGATGATATTGACTTTCAAGAGAACTTGCCCAATGGACTCTTTCTCCACTTTCAAGAATATCTGACCAATATCATTGAAGGCAAATGGCGCAGACCATTTCACGCCTTTTGAGGAGAACTTCAAGATCATGGTCTTCTCGTCTGTTCTGCGGAGAAGACAAACGGGGAGAACGTCCCCAGGTCCAATCTCAAATTGCTTGTTAGAGCCGTTTTCCGCAATTGTTATGGCTTCCTTCAAAGTGTTCCGCACAACATATCTTGGAACAATAGAAATGACCTTGGTCAAGTTGTACTTGCCTTCTCCTTCTCCAATGGAAATACCAAAGTTCATGTCTAGGTTACGGCCTTGCACTGAGGCAGTCACCCCAGAAACCTGACCTATAGCGTCGAAACCAAGAGGCGCAGACCATTGTGAATCTCCAAGCCGAACTAATGCACGGTTCAGGCGATCTCCATCTCTTTCGAAAGAAAACATTTGAGGAGCCCGTTCTTCTCCAGTAGAATTCAATAAGGTTGCCTGGTTTGCTCTCAATTGGTCAGTAATCTGGAGTCGCTGTCCTGTCCTGTTCAAAATGATATAAGGAGAATAAATCACGACCTTGAGATTAGCCTTGGATTTCTGAAGCTTGGGATAGTAGAATTTGAGTCTGACCACTTGACCATTCTCATTTTTTACACTGGTGATGTATTCACGCTTGAAATCCCCTCCATTAGTAGTGTTGATGATAGCAAATTCCGAGTTCCCAAATCCATCGGCCAAAGGCTCGACACTCAAAAGAAGAAGGCTTTCAAGCGTGACAACTTGAACATACGTGTTCTTGCCTTTTTCAACATGGCCACGCCAATCTTTCTTCGAGGTCTTATCGTAAAGCCTGAAGTTGAAGTCAAAGGGTAACAAGTTCTCAATCTCAAGAGGAGCCGATATAACAATGGTGATGTGGGGATACACGCTGTTTAGAGGCTCGTCCTTATCATACTGAGCTTCTGCCTGATAGTAATAGTTTGACAGGCTTCCTCCATCAACAATCGATGAGCAACAGAGCGAGGTGTCTCTTTTCATGAGAGATCTCCAGGAGAGCGGATCACTGGACCAGTTGAACTTGGTAGCCATCTTTGGCCTAATTTTGAGATCATCGTTGTAAACGACGTCAATAGGCAAGCCAATTTTCTGCCCGGGCTCAACCACAAGTTCACTTTCTATCGTGTCCTTTGCTTTGTTGAATGTCATCAAGGAGATTGCACTCTCGGCATTGTTTTGCACTGTGACTGTGGATCTCAAGTAAATTGTCTTCACGTTGTCGCTTCCAAGCTTGATTTCACAGGCCAATCTATTGTGGACGCCATTCACCGGCGGATTCAAAACGAAAATCTCTTCGCCCTCACCACTGGCCGAAATTTTGTAGAGGGGATCATAGTTCGAGTTAACCAACTTCAATCCCAAGACATTTGCGTCGCTGTCTGTATCCAAATTTTCTCTGATGGTTCGCCAGTCTTCAAATTCCCAACTGATCCTCTCTCTGCTGCGTACTACCTTGAGATTCTCTCTCAGATCATCGTTTTTGTCTTTCCAGACTTCGATATCAAAACCTGTCTCGTTGTTGATCACATAAGAACTGAGTTTCTCTCTTGATTTTGATACCGATTCCGTTGTAATAGAAGACGCGATCTGCGAGAGGAGAGCCACAGATCTCGACGAGATACTAAGTTGGGCTATTTCCCTGGATACAACCTCAATCATCACACTTGGGTTTGGAACAAGGGTTTTCGAAGCATAAACAGAGATTGGCCATGACTCCAATAAGGGTTCCCAGGTGGACTTCGAGTAGTTGTAAATGTTGATGTACGAGTCAATGTGGGTTTCCGCACTCATCTCAGTAGACCAATTGGTAATCTTGGCCTCTGCAGGCTTAAGCCCCATATCAAGAACGGGTAATTCATGAACATCACCAATGAGCACCAACCGTACTCCTCCGAAAGCCGCCTCAAACTCCTCACCTTTCACTAGAACCTCGGTGGTTTTAGTAAGCTCTGCAGGTCGCTTGGAAGTCATGAAAATACTCGAGATCTCGCTGGGTGCATATTTGGATATCTTCCCCTTGAAGTCCTCGGAGATGTTGTAATTTGGCTCGCTATCATCTTGGGACAAAGTCTCCTGTGCTTTCAAGTAGAACATATTGGCTCTTTCAAAGATCTGGATGGCAAGCCTGATGTCGCGTAAAGAGATACGAATAAGTAAGGGATCAATGGATAATTGGATGCTTGTCAACAATTCAGTCGGAGTCAGACCCCTGGAGTCCAAAGCAAAAGAAGCCGAGAAATCGTCAATAATTCTCATTTTGTCGTCTTCAAAGCTGTCCATTCTGGTGACATGCATGCCCACATTCTTCACTGCTAATGACACGATATTCTGGCTGGTAACCAATACCTGCTCCACCTTGAACACAAGAGCTTCAGTATCTGCCTTGGTGGAGTCGGCTAATAGTATCACAGAGGGTTCAATCACATTGGCAGAAATCCCAACCCGTGACGTGGTTTCGGGGCTGCGGGCATCAGACAAATCCACGTCGGAAGATTCTTCGGTGATGCTGACACTACCAGCATTGGTCTCATCCTTGGCTTCGTTTTCTCCGGTATCCAACATTGCATCAAGCTCCAATCCCTTATTTGCGAAAGCTTGCAACTCAAATATGTGGTCTAATGCAAGGAGGATTTTTGGTTTTGTAATGGTAAGCATAACTGTCGTGGATTTGTTGTCAGAGTCCCCGTTAGAGCTGGCATTGAGCGAAAACTGCTGCTCGCCTTCCTCGATGGAGGGTATGATTTCAGTGAATTTGTTTTCAGTTCCTTCTCTGACATCCAGAATCGTAAACGATGATATCGAAACACTAGAGTCAAAATGGGTATCTTCTGTCATATCGAAAGTCACGTGAAGACCATTGATGGCCAAGGAACAGAGTTTTTTGGACTCAAAGTCTGCCAAAGCCTTCGTTCTATTGTATAACGTCAACGATATCCTTGGTATCTCGAACTTAAATGCAACTTTTTGGTGCTTGGGATCAATCGCAGTGTCGATCTTGCTCAACTCCTTCACACTTTCCTTGTCCCCAGAGGAACTTTCTTTCGTGTCGTGCTTCATGACAGCATTTGCATACTCTGCATCTTCCTCGATGTCATCCAAAGAATCCTCATCTGAGTTTTCAAACATCTGCGTTATCGAGTTTTGCAAATTGTACATATACTTCAACTGCAATTCCGTGAGTTTCATTTCGATTTCCTTGGTTATGCTTGATATCACAAGAGTGGGTGTATGAGCGGTGTTTTCCAAAGCGTAATCGATGTCGAAGCTGATATCCAAGTCTTCCACCATTTTCCCAACTTGCTCAATACGATCTTCAAAGTTGAGGTATGTGCACAAGTTCACGTTCCTGAGACCTGCTTTCATCACATTGTGTAAGCCATCACTGTAGTCTTCAAAAGAATTGTTCAAATACAATTCTCCAAGTTCGGCCACCAACATATCGTATGTCTCACTCTCCAGTTCAACCAACTTGGGGAAATGGATTGTGGGTGCACGCACCAAAAACACCATTTTCATATCATTAGCGCTGTCAATCAGACCCGCTTGATTCAATGCAGCATCACGAGCCGCATCATAAATGGCTTTCATCTTTTGGAACTTGCTCAAGTACCCAATGATTTTGGAAAATGAGTCTTCAACAAAGTTGATGTTCGTTGCACCGGTGGTGAATTCAATCAAACTTTGATATTTTTCGCGATTAGTATGAGGATCAAGAGTTTTGTATGTGAACTCTGCTAAGTTGTCTCCCTCAATACTGATCAAGGTTCGGAGAATGGAGTCTCTAGGAGATCCTTGGTTCGACTCGTCGTGGAGACTTAAAGCCCCAAGTTTGCCATTCACTTCAAGCTCTGCAGGGAGAACCAACACATCAATCAGAGCTGTGCTTAATTCTAATGTTGCCAATTTGATGCCCTCCTCATTCAAAACGAGAATAATCCTCTCTAAGTTGATGGTCACATTGATTTTTTTTGGTGTGAGGGACTCGTCTTCGGAACTATTATGCTGGAGCTCGATAGCAGGGTCTTCGCATTCGATGTTTGGATCAGTAAATGTATTGAGCGTGAAGTTCAACAAGCTCAAGAAAGATTTTCTTGACACGATGCATTTTAACGCTGACATATCAAGGATAATATCCTGGTCATAAACTTCAATCTCCTGGTCATTGAGCTCCACGATTCTTTGTTTCCTATCGTAAGCCAACTTAACCAACTCGGTTTTCTGCCTTTTGATCTCATCTTCGTCAGAGAAATTATCAGACGAAATCAACTTCCCGAACTCAGGAATTCCGGATTTCTCGATATGGTCAATGATGTTGACATCTGTCAATGATAAGTCAATGTGCATATCTGCTTCGGTGTTCCAGAGGAAGAATGAGATCGAATCTCCCACAATATCAATAAGATGCTCAGTCTCCAAAGTCACGCCATCGATACATCTTGACAACGCAAGAGTCACGGTATTGACTTTGAAATCTATCTCGACCAAATGTTGCGAACTGAGCACTTTGGAAGCAAGTTTCTCCTTCTCGGAGTCTGAATCGTATGCAATCTCCTTCTCTCCATCGCTGCCATATGCATCAAACACACTGGCAGAGTCTGCTTCAGCAACCGTTTCAGTTGGGATCATAACATCAATGAGTTTCATCAATGTTTTGTATTGGAAGTCATTTAACGCCATGTTGATGCCGGGTACTTCACCACTTACTTTGAAGCGGGCTAAGTTCGCAGCATCTGGCAAAATAGACACACCAAGCGAAATCTTGAAATCCAAATCATCTAAAATCACTGCAGACAGTTTTTGGCTTTGGCCATGCAATTGCTCCATGGTACTTTTAATTGAAGGGCCAATCAAAAACTGAGTATCGTGAAGATGGAGATTGAATCTGTCATACATGAGAGTGTTGAACTTTGCCCAATCTGCTTTGGTGTAGCTTTCTTTCGCACTGAACTCTTCGATGGTAGCACGATCAACCAAATCGCTCGAAATACTCACATGGCCTGCATCAAGAATTGCAACAGATGACTTCCAGCTAGATGGGTCAAGTGGAACAATAACAAGAGGTGCCTGCAAATCAAGTTGAAGATTGATGGTTTTGTGCTCTGTCAATGCATATTGAAGACCCATTCTGGTCTGCGATGTCAAGCCCTCCATGGTAGCTTCTGCAGCATTCATAATGGCACCAACGGTATCAAGATGAATCTTTGGTGGTTTGAAAAAATCAATCACTTCTTCGATGAAGAAATGATTATAGAAGATAGTCATGGACTTCAACTTGGCCGTGAGCGCTGAGTCTGCAATGCCATCCAACGGGTTATTCTCGAAAGAAAATTGAAAGAAAGGATCGATTGAAGTGCTTGTCACATCTGATGCTGATTCGTGAAGGTTGCCGTGATCGTGTTTCACACTCACAATATGTTTGTAGAGGGGCTTGGAAGTTCCATCTTCAATCTTGAACTCATGAAGTTGAAATTTGGCCACAAAAGAGTCTGGTCTTTGGTAAAATTGACTCTGGCATCCCTCAACAATAACCTCAGCTAGAGCCTCGGAGTTCTTGTGTGGTTTGAGAGTGATCCCACCTTTCTTCAAATTGAGATACACTTCCATGGTGACACAGTCTCGAGGAAGGTCTAAGGCTGCTCCAGCTACCTGCTTGTTTTCATCATAGTCAATGGTATCATACAAAGCCTGTCTTTGTTCGGATGTCAAAGTTAAGTCAAGACCACCATCGCTCTCAGTCGCTTCAAGGTGCTCTTGTTGATCTTGGTTTCCACTCCACCAAGAAAACCAGCCGCCAGAATTTGAGGCTTGATGATTGTCGCTTGTGGGAGCAACGAGTTTGTCCTCCCTGATCTGTGTTCTTGTCAAGGACCTGTAAAACTTGATATCCTCGTAGGACAATTCCTCCTCCAAAGCCTTGAATTGCGCACTTTCTTTTTCCGAGAGCATCCGATTTAAAAGCTTGGCCTTCCAAAGTTTGGTGTACAATTTCCTTTGGTCTCTTCGCTTCTTCATACTCTCCCAGCTCCACTTGTAATTTTTCTCGTGGATCTCATTCAAGACAGATTTGGCCGCATACCTGAACCAGTCTCTGGGAGAGTCTTTCAAAGACACTTTAGGACGGAATCTTCTGAATTTCCAGGTCCTTTGATACCAGTGAAACTTGGATGCAGTCCATAGCATATCTCTATACTGGCTGCTGTCGAAATCTATTCCGAATTCCTCAAAGAACAACTCTGCCTTTATGTGAGGATGCGACTGCGTGGCCCCAGCCTTATGTAATACCACATGGCCCTCTCCGGACACTGGCTTCAATAGGTATTGATATGGAGCAGACTTTTCGGCAAATATCGTTTTGAGCGAGCTAAGAATTTCCTCGGGGTTGTCTGAGTATATGGATTCAGACTCTGTATTCATGTAGCAGGCGAAACTGCGCAAAACAAGTAATTTTCGGGTGAAGCTTTGCGTGATGGAAATGAAGCTCGGCTCCCAGTTCTCATCGGTGGAGGCAGCAGACAATTCAGATAACGTCACACCCAAGGAATACGGAGACTCGGTGAGAATGGACTGGTCCTCATATCTGATGTGGATATTTTTGATGGTGACTTGCAAGTTGTCCACAATCTTGGTGACCAAGCTCTCGGTGAACGATTCATTGTTCTTCTCTGCGGTCACCAAGTCATTATTAGAATTCAATGCACTCTGAACCGCCTCCAAATCCTTCAATTTCTCTTGTTTGAGGGCCTGCGATCTTCTGTTATCTTCATCCGCATCATAGTCGTCCAAGATAATGGGCGAAGCCAAGAGATAGACATCTTCAATGACAACCTTGACGGGTTTTCCCTTTAAATTAGACCAAGGAATCAGCAAGGTCAATTCGCCCAAGTGGCCAAACTTCACGTCTAGTGGTAGCTTGAATTTATCCAAGGACTCTTTCTTTAGGGTCAAATTTTTGAGCCGCACATCACCACTCCAGATGCCGATATTGAGGGACTTGGAGTCGAAGTTCTCGATGTACGAGCCCAAGAACCGGTTAATAAGCGTGGCCACAATTGACTCGAACATTGCAATATGATTATGGTGGTGTTCTGGTAATTGAGAGGTGCTCTGCTAATTGAAACGTGCTCTGCTAATTGAGAGATGCTCTGCTAATTAAGTGGTGCTCTGCTAATTGAGTAAGTGTTTGCGAGAGCCGGGGTAGTAGTGCGCGTTGTGTCTATTGCTATCAGGCTTAGGGCCACCGCCAGGCACATCCATACAGGAGAGATAGTGAAAAAGCCAGGAGGAGGATAGCAGTTGAATGGATTTTGAAGTATGTCATTGTAGTAGGACCAACATTTTTCTGTGGTCATCACCACATGCACCTTTTTCAGTATAGCCGGCCAACTGGGTTCCAATGCCTGGTTGTGCATATAGCCATTCCGATCCAGATCTGACGCTTGACTATCGCATGGCATGCCTCACGCCCACGCTTTGTTGAAAGACGAAATGTGATAACGCGCATGCACCGTACTGCCCTTGTTGTTTCAACTTGAGCCTTTCGCTACTCAATTAAGCTGCCTTATTTACGTAGGCCTACACATTATCGGGTAAATACTGCGGATTAAGAATTTCATGCTCTATACAGCCAGAGTTGTTTCAGGGTAAAATAGAAGCTCTGCCGAGATGAATAATACTGAAGTAGAAGACGAGGATTCTACCAACTAGTATTTTGCAAGTAGGTTTTGGACTAGAGTTTTTTACTAGAATGTAGAGGTAATTAGTTTCTAACTAGTAAAAGTAGTAGTAAATAGTTGATTGCTAGTACTAGTAATAGTAGTGATTGCTAGTATTAGTAATAGTAGTGATTGCTAGTACTAGTAATAGTAGTGATTGCTAGTACTAGTAATTATTATAATACCCCTAATCGTTACATCTATTGCTGAATCTATTAATAGTTCTAACCAGTTACATAGTGTCATCTGAATATGAATCGGTGTCCTATTCGGCTATTGCAAAGGTCTTCCGACTTGTACACAGCTCGTGCTCATAACTAATGTCTCGTAACTTACGACATACTCATTACGTGTGTTTCGAACCGGTAACTACCTCTTGGCAAAGTGTCAGCCCAAAATTTAACCCGCTAGTCTAGACCGTTGCTGGAGAAGTCATGAGGCACTGGTGTGGTCTGCAGGTAAGAGTGCTTGCTCTCTACAAGTTCTCTATTGGGAATAATCTTGCAACCTTGTAGACTACAGAGGTGTCTGCAAGGCCTGCACGCGCGCTTAGACTAGACTTTGTCGTTGCTAGACATTATAGCCGAACGCGTGCGCGCTTCTTTACGCACACTAGACTATTCATAGCAAAACTCTCCTACCGGGCTACCTTCTACGGATCCCTGGATGTCGTGTAGGGCCCTGTATCTTTGCTAGCCTTTGCTATCCGCTCCAACGTCCCCGTTCAAGCTTCACTTATGCACATGTCGCGGAGTCGAATCCTCGCACGTGACTTTATCTTATCTAAGTCGCGTTTTCTAGTCTCTGGCCGCAAACAGCCACCAGCCCTTGCCTTAGTAGAAATCATGGTAGGTCTGTGTTGGTTCAAATCGCTGCTCTCTTTAGTAACATCTCTGTTTCGGCGCCTGCTGCCAATGCATATGGGGTTTTTTTCGCCTGCAGCTGTGTTTTTTCATTGTCTCAGCCTCGCCTCTCTAATGTACCAGACCTCGCATTACCCCCTCCCCTTGATGACTCTCTCACACTATAAAGGCAAACTCATTTTCACAAGACCATCTCCACATCAGCAATCCACTTTTTTGCGCTGATTTCTCCCTTTCTTTTTTTTTTTTTCCTCTTCTTTTTGTTAGAACGACTGCCTCGTGTCAGCCCAAGCTCTCGCTACGTTTTCAAGGTCCCGCTGCTGATTCACGCATCCTAGTGGTTGTGTTTCCTTCATACACCCGGAACGCCACATTTTCTGGGAGGAATACCAGCACAGCCGTGGTTTCGTGTACACCAGTCATTCTTACAAACATATCCTTTTGCCATCATACCCTCCACCCCTATTCTGAATTCCTGGCTCATCTAACCATATTCCTTCCTGGTGCTGTTTGCCCCTGCGCTGTTACAAATCAGAAGGTTTCCCTCATCAGATAGAGTCCATTCAAAAAACCAAAAAAAAAAAAATCCCAATCATCCCTCCCACCTTCTTCACATGTCGGAATCAACCATAGGCATCTATACCGTGGGCCCCAAGATCGGCAAGGGTTCGTTTGCCACTGTTTATAAGTGCATCAATAACAAGACGCATCAGTCCGTGGCCATCAAAAGCGTGGTTAGATCCAAATTGAAGTCCAAGAAATTGATCGAGAACTTGGAGATTGAAATCTCCATTTTGAAGTCCATGAAGCATCCGCATGTGGTCAGCCTACAGGATTATACCCAAAGCCCCACTCACTTTTACTTGGTCATGGATTACTGTTCCATGGGTGACCTATCCTACTTTATCAAGAAAAGAGAGCAACTCATCAAAACCCATCCCATAATATCCTCATTACTCCAGAGATACCCTTCTCCCGAAGGATCACACGGTCTCAATGAGACCTTAGTCATACACTTCTTGAAACAGTTAGCCTGTGCATTGGAGTTCTTAAGAAGCAAAAGCTTGGTTCATCGGGACATCAAACCTCAAAATCTTTTGCTCTGTCCGCCCTCCCGAACTAAAAAAGAATTTGATGATTTTCATTATGTTGGCCTCTGGGAGTTGCCTATTTTGAAAATTGCCGACTTCGGCTTTGCTCGGTTTTTACCTTCTACATCCATGGCGGAAACCTTGTGTGGTTCCCCTCTATATATGGCGCCGGAAATTCTCAGGTACGAGAAATACAATGCTAAGGCCGATTTATGGTCCGTTGGTGCCGTCTTTTACGAGATGACGGTAGGAAAACCTCCCTTTCGAGCCGCAAACCACATTGAGCTCTTGAAAAATATTGAGAAGAGCCAAGACAAAATCAAGTTTCCTTCTCTGGCACAAGTTCCAGATGCCTTAAAAAAATTGATTAGATCTTTGTTGAGGTACAACCCGACTGAGAGAGTATCTTTCAACGAATTCTTCAATGATCCGTTGATTGTTAATGACCTTGAGAGTTCTAGTACCCCACTAGATACATCTGAGGTTGACGAGAATTTATTTATTAGTGAGTACATCTCCCCTATAAAGGCTTCTGACCGGGAAAACTACAGCGAGCCAACGGGAAAGCCTAGTGAGGAGCAAAAGATACCAAGTCTGAAGGAAGCAGCATCTAGCCCACATCATGGTGTGGAAGCTGAAGAAGCTGAGCAATCAAGAGATGAACAAATTATGCTGATAATGTCAAGAAATAGTCCTGATCCCAATGAGACAAGCACTCGGTTCCGCCAAGTGAGACAAGGCCCAGAAGTGCTTAGCAAGGGACAGCACAAAGTGGACATCATACTCGAGAAAGATTATGTCGTTGTCGAAAAGAGGGCTGTTGAAGTGAATGCTATTGCAGATGAATTGGCCAGGGTCGGCGTATCAGGATTTGGAAGACGTCGTCTGAGTGCAAGCACTGAGAGGGACGCCTTGATTTCTCGAAGAAATTCGCAGAGATCTAATTCGTCGGGGAGCCAGCATGGCCATTTATCAGGAGACAGAAAAGTCTCGGTATCAATTCTGCCAACGAATGCTTTAGGAAAGGCAATCAGCATGGCATCGCACCGGCTTTTCGGTAACACCGCCTTGACATCGCCCATACCAGAAAACTCCAATGGTGTGGTTACTTCGCCAAGAGAGCAAGTTCTCTCACCATTGGAATTTGAGAATAATCTCTTACTCAACAAGCTTAACTTGCCGACCCCCAGCTCTTTGTCGGCAGATAAATCCAGTTTGGAGTCAGCCAGCAACGAAGATGAAAAGGTTCTTAAGAAATTAGAATCGTTGGCAACAAAGGCGCATGCCATCAATTTGTTTGCCGACGTCAAGTTCAGTCAATTGGTGCCATCGCCTCCTTCAACGAATGCCGACCAAGAGTTTGCTCTCAATGAAGACTTGCTACCTCCCAAAGTTGTGAAAAACGTATGTGAAGAAGGAATCATTCTCTATGTTAAGACTTTGGCCCTTTTGGCAAAGGGAATGAGTATAGCAAATCAATGGTGGAGCACCAATTACGACAATGACGAAGCCACTGGAGAACAAAGTTTGAGTCGGTCTATCAACATACAAACTTCCGTCAAAATCAATGAGCTCGTACAGTGGATTCGGGAGAGATTCAATGAATGCCTTGAAAAGGCGGAGTTGGTCAAATTAAGGCTCGACGAAGCGTTGTTGAATATCGCCAAGTGGGAGAAGCAGGAACTTAACCCCGGCGATAGCGACACGCAAATTTACGTTGGGGCGTCCAGCTCAAAAGGCCCTGCAATGGAACTGCAGGTGATCTCCGAGAAGTTGATTTTCGACCGGGCCTTGGAAATCTCAAGGAATGCTGCAGTCAACGAGTTAGTGAAAGTGGACTTGAAAGGCTGTGAGCTAGCCTACAGCACAGCCATTTGGATGTTGGAGGCGTTGCTTGATGAAGAGGACGGCGAAGATGACAAGTTGGACGGAGAGGATAAATTGATGATCGAGAAGTTTATTGTCAGCATCGGCAATCGGTTGTCGGTGCTCAAGAAGAAGCTCGATTATGTTTCATGATGTTATTATTTTATATTGATTAACCCAATTGATGGGTAGGGTTTGGTTTCAGGTTCAGTTCAACATTAATTATTTGCAGTATCATACAGGTGTATTCAGACTCTCAGAAGTATAGAACTCTCAGTTAACATACCAGTATACCAGTATATCAGTATATAGAGTAGTATCCAATGTACCAGTATATCAGTGTATCAGTATATAGAGTAGTATACCAGTGTACCAGTATATCAGTATATAGAGTAGTAAACCAGTGTACCAGTATACCAGTATATCAGTATATAGAGTAGTATATAGACCAGTCCGTATAGACCAGTACAGTGTTTTTCAAATTTATTTATACCAGTGCGACAAAATTATTCATACCAATTCTCAAAAAGTTTCATACCATTTCGCACAATTTTTCAAACCAAATGACGAGATGTGTCACACCAACTTTTTTAGAATTCAATATTCTGAAATCTTAATCTAGAAGATAGCTTCATACTTCTTCATTTGAGAGTCTTCCAATCAAGGGTCAAAAGGGTCAAAACTGATTTAGTTTCCATGTTATCTTGTATATAAAAACTTGTATTTGGTTTGAATAATTTTGTCGCACTAGTTTAAATAATTTCGAAATATTAGTATGAATAATTTTGAAAAATACAATTATTCAAACCAAATACAAGATTTTATACACAAGATAGCATGAAACTAGTTCAGTTTCGGCCCTTTTGGCCCTTGGTTGGAAGACTCACAAATGAGGAAAGATGAGGCAATCGTCTAGATTAAGATTTCAGAATATTGAATTTTTAAAAAAGTTGGTGTGACACATTTCGTCATTTGGTTTGAAAGATTGTGCGAAGTGGACGAAACTTTTTGAGAATTATTTTGAAAAATACTGTGCCAGTGCGACAAAATTATTCATACCAATATTACAAATTTCTTCATACCAAATAAAAGTTTCAATGTACAGCATAACATGGAAACTACTTTAGTTTTGTCCGTTTCCACCGCTGATTGGAAGACTCCAAGAATAGAATGTAATAGTTATTAGCAAGATATAAAATATCTGATTACTGAAAACTATTAAAAGTTGGTGTGAAACATTATACTACAATGTTCAAAATTATTCAACTAGTGCGATAAAATTATTCATACGAATATTTCAAAATTATTCAACTAGTGCGATAAAATTATTCATACGAATATTTCAAAATTAATGAAACTAGTACGACAAAATTATTCAAACCAGTATTTCAAAATTATTCAAACCAGTATTTCAAAATTATTCAAACCAGTATTCCAAAATTATTCAAACCAATATTTTAAAATTATTCAAACCAATATTTTAAAATTATTTAAACTAGTGCGACAGAATTATCAATTCAATAATTCAAAATGTTTGTACCTTCGCACAATCTTTCAAAGCAAATGGCATAATGTTTCACACCAACTTTTAATAAAATTCAGTAATCAGAAAATTTATATTTGGACGATTGCTTATGTCTTGGAGTCTTCTAATCAACGGTCGAAACGGACAGAACTAAATTAGTTTTCATGTTATGCTGTATATTAACACTCGTGTTTGGTATGAATAATTTTGTCGCACTAGTATGAATTTTGAAGAATACTGTATTGGTACGAATAATTTTGTCGCACTGAATAATTTTGAAAAAGACTGTATAGACCAGTACAGTATACAGATGGGTATACCAGTACATAGATCAGTATATAGACCAGTACATAGATCAGTATATAGATCAGTACACCAGTATACAGACCCGCTCAACTTAGACCTCAGCTATACTCAGGCCGCTCATGTTGAAGAAGACCAAGAGTAATCGAATTCGATCGGTTGTAGCTGGGCCTGTTCCCTCCCAGTTCCTTTCGTAAAGATTTGGAGCTTCTCCTCTCGCCGTCAAAGTGCTTGGCCAAAGGAAATGGCGACCTGACATGCTCTTTGGTGTAGTGATTATTGTAGTAGCCACTGTTGACTTGAGAGTCTTGACTGAACTCTTCTGGTCTATCAGCATTGGTTATGGTTGCCAGTTGCGGCGTTTTGATCCTTGGGGATGAAGCCTTCACCACCTCAATCCGTAGAGGTGAGCTATGATTGGGCGTCACTTGGAGCTTCTTGACCTTTTCAATCTCAGGGACAGGGAGCGTCAAGACCGAAACGTCCGGCACCACCTCCAGGAAGTTCTCCAGCGAGTTGCTTTGCATCAATGCCTCGGGCACGTCTTCTAATTCGTGGAACAGGTCCTGGAAAACAAAAGGCATGTTGTGATATTTTTTCACGGGCAGCATCAAGTCTTGGAGATTGGAGTCATGTGACTGGGCTCGGTTGCCCAAGCTCAAGAACGGCGGTCTGCCAGCTGGGGCCACTTTGGATGAGAACTTCAAGGTCAAGTTTCCTTCCTCCCCACTATCACTGCTCGACAGAGAAGAGTCTGAGCCCAAAGAGAGGGAGGATGTGGGCGGATTTCTGAATCTCAATTTTGCGGTTGGGGGTTCGATTTCATCGTTGATTTCATAAGAGTTCCCGCTAGCGGTACTGGGCTTTTTGGCCATCTGGGTTCCCAAATTAAAGTTTTTGAATTTATCAGAAATATCCTGAGAATTGTTTTGCTTGGGCTCGCACCCAGAGTCTGAATGAGCCATGCTTTCATCCATGAGCTTGAGGGACTGTTTCTTTTTCTTGTGCTCTTGGTACTTCAAGGACAAGTAGTCATCGTTCAAACTGTCGAGAGAAGCAAAACTCTCGGTGAGAGGCAAGGATATCACTGATGATTTGCGTCTTCCTGACTCGATGCTGATGGGACCAACCTTAATCTTGCTCAGAGACTGGGACATGGGTACTGCAGCAAATTGCGTAGTAATGGAAGGAGCTCTCCCACTCGTTCTTGGAGCTTTATGGTTTCCGGAGCTTGATCCACCTTGCGTGTTGTACAAGCTGGACTTTCTCTGTTTCTTGTCTGTTTTTTGGATATCCTTGAAAGCATCAATGGCAGACTGATTTTGCAAGTAAAGATTGCCGCCAACATTTCGTTTCGTTTCGATTTGGGGGGCCTCTAGAGACCCTGTGCTGTCTCTCCTAATGTTGGACCCATAATCAATCATTTCATGGAAAAGCAGACTAGCTCTTGCTCTAAGATGGTAATTGCTAGCACTTCCCGAGAGATTCAAATGCAGATTGACACTTCCTCCTGACAGTTGTGTACGAGACTTTTGCTGCGTAGCTGATGGCGTTTGCGGTAACAGGCCATGTTGGGTAGAGTCGCCATGGGGACTTATAATCCTTTGTTCGGAGCTCAGCTCTGAGTCTAGATTACTGTTGTCGGCCGCGAAACTGAGGTCCTGGTTCAGCGCCTTTGAAAGCGACATATTCACACGTCTAACAATGCCAGCAGCACTATCGGTGGAGCCAAACTTGGACGACAAAGTCAGCAAGTTTCGAGAGCCAAACCCCTTGCTTCGATCAAGACCCAGGTTAAGAAAGAAAAGCTCATCGAGTTCTGCAGCATTGTGTTCAAGATCCATGGTAACAAATGGATGTTGCTTGATTTCATCAATGTCATATCTTGTGGCACTATTCTTGTCTAGAAGCTTCCGTAGCAAATCTTTGGCCAATTCGAACTCCTCCTCAGAAACTGGATGTGGAGAGTTGAAGGAGGTAGAGGACTCAGGAAACTCCAATTCCTGATGCACGATAACATCAAATAATGCAAATTCTGACTCGGCATTGAAAGGCACCCGGCCAAAAAGAAGACAGTAGAATGTCACGCCCAACGCCCATATATCTATCTTGTGGTCCACTTTAGGTAGCAGTGAGCCATCCGCTGATGGAACAGTAACCACCTCAGACTCAGTATTGCTGAAACTATTATTTTTCGAAAAGCTGGTTTGACATAATTCTGGAGCAAAGAATGCAGGAGTCCCCACGGTCTTTGCCAATTCCATTTCACTGAAATACTGGCCATCGTCTGCCGAGTCAAGCGAAGATGCAAACGACACTCCAAAGTCGGAGATTTTGACGGTGTAATCCGAGCTAACCAACAAATTAGCAGGCTTGATATCACGGTGGATAATCCCGCGTAGATGCAAATACTCGAGTCCAAGTAAAACATGTCTGAACACTCTGCGAGACTGCTTGAACGTGAGGTTTGGCAAAAACTCGTATGACAACAAATCATTGTCCTCAGATGCAACACTGGCGAGAGTTTCATGGAGCTTGCTGTTGACGTTGTCTGTGGAATCAGAGGCGCAAGGAAGATGCATATCACTCGGATTGACCTGATGACTTGTGGCCGGAGATTTTCGCTTCCAAATGAGCTCGCCTTTCTCCATGTATTCCAAAACAAGGTATATCTTGTACAGACTCAAGTCGTCCAACACCTCCTTAAACTTGACAATGTACTTGTGGTCGCAGCGCTTCATGATGGCAATTTCACGCCTAATTTTCGCCTCATAGTCGTTATACTTTTGATCATGATTCAAAGACTTCCTCATGCGCAACAGCTTGTCTTTGCTTTTTCGGCTCATGACTTTGATGGCCACTAACTCATCGCTAACCAAATCTCGCGCCAACTTGACCTTTCCATGCTCGCCTCGTCCGATTTCACGGAGAATTTCATAGGAATTGAGCACTTTACGCTTTGACTTGGGGTCGTACTCGAGCGAAACATACTTTGTCTCCTTCAAAGACTCTGCTCGATGCAGCTCTGCGCTCCCGGGACTGCTGATAGAAGTACGCACCGCATTGTGAAGAGAAGCCTGGGGAGGGCTGGAAAACGCACTCGTATTATGGGCGAACCTTGGTGAAGCTTGTGCGCTCGGTAAACTGGTGTCTGACGTAATGGAGCCTTCTCGGGATCGCGCCACCGACCTTTGGAGTAATGTGGTCACCTTTCCAAAGAGATTTTTTTGGGCATTTTCGGCGTCCGCCTTACCCCCTTCCGCTGCAGAAGTGACCGGCAGAAGCGTTACTTTTGCAGGAAGAGCCTTGATTTGCGCCACAAGCGAATCTTTGCGATGACTGGTATCTGTATTGGCGGCCATTTCCTAGCGGTTGCATCTAGATGAGTTTGGAGGGCCTGGGCAGGATTATTCAGGTGTGGAAGTTGCGGCCTCTATAGAGTCCCGTTTCTTGCCCTATAGAAAATTGGGATGCTTTTGTGGATCCGTACAGCAATGAAACGCTAGTATGAGTGATGTTTCTGGCGTAGCGCTAGTGTGAGTGCTATGCAAGATAGTTGTGGGGAATGTGGAGACTATAGGATGTAAAGGCTTCTGTAGGTTAAAACTCCTACAGTTCGCGGAGCTCGTACGAGCAAGTAGTGTGCGCGCGCAACCTACGTGGGTGGGAAGTCCCAGGCTCACACCTAGGTGCTTACACCAGGTGAAGCAACGCTTCTGGTGCTCTGTTGAGCCATCGCCTCGAATGGTTTTATGCCCGGTAATTCTGTATTGCATGAGGTGTATAAACTGCATGAAGGTCTTGCACGTTGCGCTGTGTTAGCGATTCTCAACAATTGCATGCAAGACTAGCACTGCCAAAAGGACATATCCACTGTGGATATACCTCTTCTCGGCGGCCCTATCCTCTCATTCATCCTCTCAGCCCTCCTCTCAGCCCTCCTCTCGAATTTGTATTCTTTCTATCGGGGTTTTCTCTTTTCTTCTTGATGGAACGAACTCCCCTCAAAACTGCATCAATGCCTTCACCAGCGTAGCCGTAGCCGAAAGTACGGCTCATAATCTGCCCCATACCGTTCTCTGTAAGATCCAGGCTTAGGTCAGCAGTAGCCTTTTTGAAAAACTCGCTTCTGATCACATTTATAATATCTTCCTTCTTTGGCTCAACCGATTCGGGCAATACATCTCCGTAGCGAGCCACAAGCTCCTCTTGAGACAATGCATTGAGGTGCTTCATGATTAAATCCTCCTTCAAAATGTCTGAAAGCAGCAGCACCGGGTAGTGGTCATACTCGCTGGTATAACTGCTGATTTGTTAATATATGGCCACACAAACGGCTATAAAGTCTAGTCAAATGTACTTACTCCGCGGTGAGGATTTCTGGCGTGATATCCGTGTGACTCTTAATCTCATGGCCATCATCTGTAGGTGCAATGAGGTCCTGCACGGCTTTCAACAACTCCAAGTCCTTGGCGGTCCATTTATCTAGCCTATCATCGTCTCCCACATCCTGAAGCCAATACAAACTCTTGTCACCCAGGCAGAGAAACGTCAAAGCAGCAACACGTCCACTTTTGCACGACGTGACCTGCTTGAACGTCATGTCTCCTGGAATGATCAAAAGCTCGTCTTTTTCGATTCCACTATTCGACTTGGGGGTCCACACAAAGTCAAAGAATCCTTCGTCATCGGTGGAAGGACCAATGGTGATCTGGCCCTTGTGGGGCAATGGAGTACATCTTTTGGTATCCTCGTCGTACTGGACTTTTCCGGCGTTGAATTTGATGGTGGTACTCATGGTGAAGAAGTTGTAGGGAGTATAGGTGGTAAATCTCGCCACACCCGCGCACTCCGTGGTGTAAGGGCCTAGCACATGCCGCGGAGCTTTCTTTACTCGTACTGGTAACTCTTGGGCGCCAAACGTGACAGACTCAACTGAGTAGCAGCTATTCCAACTTTACATGTCTCAGTTTCCGCCTGCAGATGTGCGTGAATTGGTGGAGGAAATCGCCGCCATTTTGCGGGAGAGGAACCAGACCCTCGCCATCTCCGAAGCAGCGTGTGGAGGCCTTTTGTCAGCATACATTGTCTCAGTGAGTGGAGCTTCCAACTTCTACATTGGTGGCAAATTGGTGTATCTGTTGAAGCAAAGATTGAAGCTCTCTGGTTGGTCGGATGAGGATATCAAGTCTTACATGGGACCACTGGAGCTGGTGGTGCTCAAGTTGGCACGCACCACAAAATATGAGTTGGGCTCTACGTACGTACTCTCTGAAACCGGCTTTGCGGGGCCCACCACAGACCTCCACTTGCACACAGAAAACGATATTGGCGAAAATCCCGTCGGTACTGTTTACCTTGGGTTGAGTGGGCCTTTGGGAGAGGTATCCTGCAGACACGAGACCGGGCTTGCTGATCGCTCGCAGAATATGGAGACCTTTGCCAAGCTTGGCCTACAGTTTTTGCGCGATAATCTCAAGAGCCAGAAGACCCTAATCTGATAGTTTGGCTACAAATTCACTTGTGTCAGAGGACGGTCGTTTTTATACATGTAACAGGATTATAAAAGTTGTTACAGATATGAGAGGTGATTCTCATATACCGAGTTCTATTGCATCAAAGACTCGGACATATAGTAAAAGTTAACAAAATCAGCTTGTAGAATTCCCTATCAACTCCAATGAATGCACACGATGGTATTCGTTATGGTTTGGTGTACCTGCAACTGAAGAGTTTAATGGGCACGTGATCGTCAATTTGCGTCTCCGCGGCACGCGGTATCTGAATTGTGTCCTGACACAAGAGGAAAAAAACATATACAAATACTCGCTCTTCGGACCCTCGAAACCACTTTCTTTCCAGACTACAGAATGGACCAAGAGCTCAAGATTATCAGGCGCAAAGTTAACGGATTCGTTGGCTTTGCTAACTTGCCCAAACAATGGCACCGCAAGTCAGTCAGGAGGGGATTCACTTTCAACTGCATGGTGATTGGCGAAGGTGGCTTGGGAAAAGCTACGTTGATCAACACCTTGTTTAACCGTGAAGTGTTGGCTCCTAAACAAGATGAGGAGGATTCCAAGTCCGAAAGCGACGAAGATGTTCCTGCCGTGACCATTGAAAACACCTCGTGCGAGATCGAGGAAGATGGCGTCAAGTTGAAGTTGAACGTCATTACTGCGCCTGGGTTCGGCGAACACGTCGACAACTCCGAGTCGTGGAAGCCTATTGTGGACGACATAAACTCCAGATTCGACACGTTTTTGGAGGCTGAGAGCAGAGTCAACAGATCCACGATCAACGACAACAGAGTGCATGCGTTGTTGTACTTTATCGAGCCCACCGGCCACTCTTTGAAAGCATTGGACATCCAGTTGATGAAGCTGGTGCATGAGAAGGTGAACTTGATTCCTGTGATTGCCAAGTCCGACACCCTTATTGACGAGGAAATCCAGGAGTTTAAGGCCAGAGTGTTGGCTGACATCAAGCATCAAAAGATTAAGGTGTTCTCGCCACAGGTGTTCGAGAATGACGATGACGAGACCACTCTCGCCTCCAAGGCATTGATTGCCTCCTTTCCTTTTGCGGTCATTGGCTCTACCCAAGATGTGCAAACCGTCGATGGTAGAACCGTCAGAGGAAGAGCATACCCATGGGGAGTCATCGAAGTTGACAACGAGAATCAAAATGACTTTGTCAGGTTGAGACAATTGTTGATCCGCAGCAACTTGGAGGAGTTGAGGGAGACTACGTCCGACGTCTTGTACGAGAAGTACAGATCCGAGAAGTTGCAAAAAATGGGCATCGAGCAAGATAACTCAGTGTTCAAGGAGTTCGACCCCTTGACCAAGCAGGAAGAGGAGCGCGCCTTGCATGAGGCCAAGTTGGCCAAGATGGAGGCCGAGATGAAGGCTGTGTTCCAACAAAAGGTTAGTGAAAAAGAGAAGAAGCTACAAAGATCGGAGGCCGACTTGTTCTCCAGACACAAGGAAATGAAGGAGAAGTTGACCAAGCAAATTAAGTTGTTGGAGGACAAAAAGGCGCAATTGGAAAAGCAGAAGAGCTTGCCCACCGAGCCGGTGCCTGCGCCTGCTGCCCAAAAATCGCGTAAAGGTTTCTTACGTTAATAACTAGCTCACACTATGGCTATATAAACTTGCTTAGAATGGATGTCCCAGAAACTGAATTCCTGCGGTCTTGACAGGCGTTGTAAGATTTGTAGGGATTAGTTCAAAGGATTTTTGAATGTATGGGTGTTGCAGCCAGTGTGCACGACCTTATTCTGTCACGTTGCTCGGTTGACATTGCTCGGTTGACATTGCTCGGCGCTGCTCGGTTTTAACGCTGTTCAGTTAACAATGCTCGCTTTTCTCTAAGTCCTTAGCAAAAGTGAATCTCCATACAAAACAGACCAAGACAAACCTGCTTATGAACTATTCATACACAGAGTAACTTAGTATAGGGGAACATTGCAATTAATTTAATGGCACTTGTAAAACAATGCTTTATAATACCAGTAACGGTATCATAACAACACCTATTAAGATAACAATGCTCTAGAACAATGCTCTAGAACAATGCTCTTGAACAGGACCTAAAACAAGACCTAGAACAATACTTAGACCCCTGATGGTTGGTGCACGACCCGCATGGTTAGACAAGGCTTAGGCTGTGCGGTCTAGAAGGCAGACCTAAGGCCATTGCTAGCCGGATGGCTACTAACCAGTCTACTAATAATGAACTCAATTAGGAATTCGTGACCTATTCATATGGACTCAAGAATCTACGATACTTTTTCTTGAGTCACCACGAATACACTAAGTATCAAAAAAACACACTGTCAATAGCTGTAACAATAAAAAATTTTATACTTTACAATGTTTACAATGTTTAAAACTTAATATGTAACACTAAATGTAAACACTAATGGTAGAAATCTTAATACTTGTAACACTTATGTGAAAAACTTAATACTTGTAACACTTTATTAGAAATCTTACTTGTAACACTTTACTAAAAATCTTATTGCTAAAAAATTTTTCTATAAAACTTGATGCTACAATTTTAAAAATTTAGCTACATTTTTATAAAAATTTATGCTGCTTTGATGCTCTCAATACACTAATGCTTTGTTATCTTAAAATACTACACTTGGCTTGGTTCACACTTTGGCCCGCGCACTCTTAGATAGTACATTTCTGGCAACTCTTGCTCTCCAGCTACAATCTATCACCACGTAAAAATTCAAAACAAAGCCGTGAATCCAAAGCTTTAAAATCCTAAACATGATCGTCAAAAATAAACTCAATTCCAAAACCTTAACACTACATTGGTCCAGACCAGTGTATTTCTTCCCCTTCCGTCGAGATGCCACTCCTGAGGAAAGAATGCGGGAGAAGGTCACGGAGTGCATGCACGGAGCCCTCGTCGCTTGCTTGCGTTGCGTAATCGGCAATGATCGAGAAAAGCATCACTAGCGACTATCGGCCCCACCTTCAGTCACACGATCCAAGTCACGCAAACATTGCCATGTCCAGTCAATCCCCTAAAACCAGCGATTCCGAGCCCAAGCCAAGTGCCAGCTCCACCGCCACACCTGCGGCCTCTCAAACATCGCTCTTCACCAGCTTACAGTTCTCGTGGTTCGTGGGCCATGTCGTCACGGTGCTCTCATTTGTGTTGTACATTCTCACCTACTTGAGAATCTTCCCAAGCCTCTACAAGTTCTGGTATAAGCTTGCCCTTGTGGGAGTTATCGAGAGCTTTGGCGTGTTGATCTTCCAATTCACCAAGAAGAACGGCGCCAACATCAAAACCCTTGCCAGAGATGACAATGTGCAATACTTGGCTTTGGCCTTGTCTCTCTTTGTGTTCAGTCCGTATGTGTTGTTGACATTGACGCCCTTTGTGTTGTTTTCGACGTTCCATGTTTTGTCGTACTCTAGAAACACTTTGTTGCCCCACTTTGGCATTCCAGAGACACATCACTTGAGCGTGCAGATTGAGAACTTTGTCACTGCTAATAACAACAAGTCTATTGGCTTGGCTGCATTGTTGGAGGTGTACACCTTAGCCGTGTTGTTTTTGAGGCTTATCACCTTCAGACCCAACTCGGTGGTTCCTTTCTTCTCATTTGTCATCTTCATTATCTTGAGATTCCACAAGTCCGCTTACACTAGAAGTGCTATCAAGTCCGTGGAGGTTAGGGTTGATGAGCAGGTCAACCGCATTGGTGTGCCTGCAGTCAAGAATGCCTGGGTCTCCGTCAAGGGCGTGATTGCCAAGTTTGGCTCCTCAGTAGAAGCTGAGGTCCAAGAGAAGAAGCAATTCTAGATTTTGTTCACGTTTCGCCATCCATACCACGCACTACTGTGAGTGCATTCTGTAGCCGTTTATCTGCATATGAAGTATTCTTCACTTAATTGATTGTAGAACCTCTGACTGTTTTCCCGCTCCAACACACTGTTAAATATTCCACGACGCAATATATTCGAGTCGTCTAAGCACTCCTGGTGTCATACTTAGCCTCAGCATAATTCATTATCAGATAAATTCACATTGACGCTTATATCAACTTTAAGTAGATTTTTAACGTTACTTAAAAATTAGTCACTTTGCGTGATCTATAAATTGAGAGATTTTTAAAGTCATCAAAAGCCTGGTTAGCTCAATCGGTAGAGCATTTGACTCTTAATCTTCATAAGGTCAATCAAAAGGTTGCGGGTTCGAGCCCCGCATCGGGCTTTCTTTTTGAAGTGTCAATCACTTTAGATTTAAATCGTCAATTGTTCTGAATTGTGCGTCTGGCATGATGTGCATATTCCCTAAACTTTTGCAAATTCTGTTTTTTGAAGATTGCCCCTTCAAGCTCTCTGTCCTGTTCTAGAAGATCTACACATTGCTATCGGCAACTTCGGACTTAGACTGCATGGCATTGCTTGCTCCTCGCACTCGGTTTGCATCAATCTAGGTTTCGCCGATGTTCCTAACGGTGGTGTGAGCGATATGCCAAAACACCAAAGCCATCAATGCCAATCTCTGTTCTACGTGTAATGCAACCGCTTTCTTTTCCCTCTTTGTCATAGTAATGAGCATGTTCCGGTATACACCTTCAACTAAGGCAGTGCTCACTAAATTGTTTTCTGGAACCTTCCAGTCAAACCAGTCTCATCACAGACCACGACGAGTTGAGTACCAGGAATTAGTAGCTGACACCCAAATCATAATCCGTATTTTTCTAGAAACTTACACAAAAGAGAATTGAAGCTGGCCCCAAATTTGACCTGTGTCTTGGATCTTAGAGCCCTGTGGGCAATTACGTCAATGTGCCTTGGAACAATCTGGACTGTTCCACGTGATTCTTTCGCACTTTTCTCCATAGAATTCTATAGAACTTTCCACTCGCTCCGGCGTCATTTCAGCCCAGTATAAATGTAGACACTCGCCCAGCCTCTCCGAAAATTTTATTTTTATCATCATACTAATTAAACATGTCTAAAGCTGTCGGTATTGATTTAGGAACTACTTACTCCTGTGTGGCTCACTTCGCCAACGACCGTGTCGAAATTATTGCCAATGACCAAGGTAACAGAACCACCCCTTCTTTCGTTGCTTTCACTGACTCCGAGAGATTGATTGGTGATGCTGCCAAGAACCAGGCCGCCATGAACCCTGCCAACACTGTCTTCGACGCCAAGAGACTCATTGGTAGAAAGTTCAGCGATGCTGAGGTCCAAGGTGACGTCAAGCACTTCCCATTCGCTGTCGTTGACAAGGGTGGAAAGCCACAAATTCAAGTTGAGTACAAGGGTGAGACCAAGGTCTTCTCCCCTGAGGAAATCTCTTCTATGATCTTGACCAAGATGAGGGAGACCGCCGAGTCTTTCTTGGGTACTGAGGTCAAGGACGCTGTTGTCACTGTCCCAGCTTACTTCAACGACTCTCAAAGACAAGCCACCAAGGATGCTGGTTTGATTGCTGGCTTGAACGTCATGAGAATCATCAACGAGCCAACTGCTGCTGCCATTGCTTACGGTTTGGACAAGAAGACCGAACAAGAGAAGAACGTCTTGATCTTCGACTTGGGTGGTGGTACTTTCGATGTCTCCCTTTTGTCTATTGAGGACGGTATTTTCGAGGTTAAGTCTACTGCCGGTGACACTCACTTGGGTGGTGAGGACTTCGACCACAGATTGGTTAACCACTTCGTTAACGAATTCAAGAGAAAGAACAAGAAGGACTTGTCCACCAACCAAAGAGCTCTCAGAAGATTGAGAACTGCTTGTGAGCGTGCTAAGAGAACTCTTTCTTCTTCTGCTCAAACCTCCATTGAGATTGACTCCTTGTACGAGGGTGTTGACTTCTACACTTCTATCACCAGAGCCAGATTTGAGGAATTGTGTCAAGACTTGTTCAGATCTACCTTGGACCCTGTTGAGAAGGTCTTGAGAGACGCCAAGGTCGACAAGTCCCAGGTTGACGAGATTGTCCTTGTTGGTGGTTCCACCAGAATTCCAAAGGTCCAGAAGTTGGTGTCTGACTTCTTCAACGGTAAGGAGCCAAACAAGTCCATCAACCCTGATGAGGCTGTTGCTTACGGTGCCGCTGTCCAAGCCGCCATCTTGTCTGGTGACACTTCTTCCAAGACTCAAGACTTGTTGTTGTTGGATGTTGCTCCATTGTCCATGGGTATTGAGACCGCTGGTGGTATCATGACCAAGTTGATTCCAAGAAACTCCACTATCCCAACCAAGAAGTCTGAGACTTTCTCCACCTACGCTGACAACCAGCCAGGTGTCTTGATTCAAGTCTTCGAGGGTGAGAGAGCCAAGACCAAGGACAACAACTTGTTGGGTAAGTTCGAGTTGTCTGGTATCCCACCTGCCCCAAGAGGTATTCCACAAATCGAGGTCACCTTCGATGTCGACGCCAACGGTATCTTGAACGTCTCCGCCTTGGAGAAGGGTACTGGTAAGACTCAAAAGATTACCATCACCAACGACAAGGGTAGATTGTCTAAGGAGGAAATTGAAAGAATGGTCTCCGAAGCCGAGAAGTTCAAGGAGGAGGACGAGGCTGAGGCCTCCAGAGTCCAAGCCAAGAACGGTTTGGAGTCTTACGCATACTCGTTGAAGACCACCTTGGGTGAGGAGGAGTTCAAGTCCAAGTTGGAGGCTTCCGACGTTGAGACTGTCACCAAGGCTGCCGATGAGGCTATCTCTTGGTTGGACGAGAACCAAACCGCCACCACCGAGGAGTTCTCTGACAAGCAAAAGGAATTGGAAGGAACCGTCAACCCAATCATGGCCAAGGCTTACCAAGCTGGTGCTGCTCCAGGTGGTGCCGCCCCAGGTGGTTTCCCTGGTGCTGGTGACGCTGGTGCTGCCCCATCTAACGATGGCCCAACTGTTGAGGAGGTTGACTAAACGATTTAGCGAGCTAGGTCTGGTATGATAGATTAATGTAATGTATTAAAGTTAAAAGCAGTGTAGATACAGTAATAGATAAGTTGACTACAAAGCAGCAAGAAAGACTGCAAACTAGCAGAGGGAACGATATTTTAGACTAATAAAAATGATCTTTTGAGCCCAAATAGCGGCCTAGAAACAAAAAAGATAAAGTGGTCACGGATTAAAAGCGGGGCGGGAACTACAGGTCAGGTAGAGCCGTGGGTAATGGTCTATCGGTGTTAGTGTTGTGCTTAAGGACGAGGGTGCGACGTGCATGATGACGGACAGGAGCAGACCAAAGTCCGGGGTGACATGGGCTATAGCTTGTGCTTGGAAGTTAGAAGGAGCGCCATCCCATAGCCAGAGAAAAAAGCCTCTAGGTCCATTTTGTGCTAAGGACACGTCATCACATCTTATCAGTTTGCGAAAAATTGCATCGGATGATTAGTTCAGAGTGGTACGATCTACAACGAGAGTGCCGGAAGTGCGCCACGTCCTAGCCGAGAAAGAAGGGTCGGACAGACGGAACTACCATTCATGAATTCCATGACACAAGACCATAAGCCCGGAAATGTAGGGGTATAAATACTTGTAGATGTGCCCTAAGTCAGCCACCAAATTTGCTTTTATATTTATTCCTCGTTAGTTTAACTTTGACGCACTGGCTTCTACGCATAACCTTCACGTCAGTTTACCGTTAGCAGCTTCACAGCGAATACTCCACAATAAACCAACAATTGTCACGGATTCCTCAAACAGTAAGGAATATCAAGATTACTATTTCCAAACATTAGCGACTTATTGGGTCAATTGCGACTGATAGCCAAGGCATTTATGGCGCATTAATTTTCTAGATTTTTTACCCAACTTCTCCAGATCAGTAGTGTATCTGCCAGACCCAAAAAAAATCTATACGAACCAACGTACGCGACCGCGAGTAGAATCGTTGCAACTTTCTTCCCACATATTCACAGGTATGTGTCTAGACCAATGAACGGCGGCATAATAAGAATTTGGAATTTTGATATACTGGTCTAAAACTGCCAGTATTCTACTAATA
Organism: Metschnikowia amazonensis; assembly: GCA_008065195.1. Lineage (NCBI taxonomy): Eukaryota > Fungi > Ascomycota > Pichiomycetes > Serinales > Metschnikowiaceae > Metschnikowia > Metschnikowia amazonensis. The sequence continues at coordinate 2,218 of VATE01000076.1, read as the reverse complement.
ATGGCTTTGCTGCTGATTTTGTCTTCCTTTGACTATACTAACCTCAGACAATGACTCAACCAGATCATAAGGTTGTTCATGAGGCCAACAACATCCAGAAATACCACACTCCAAAGGAGTTTTTCGAGAGACAACCCAACACTGGTCATCTTTCGTCTTTTGAGGAGTATGAGAAGTTGTACAAGCAATCCATCCAGGACCCTGAGGCCTTTTTCGGCCCCAAGGCTAGAGAATTGTTGCACTGGGACAGAGACTTTGTGAAGACCAAAGCTGGTGACTTAACCAACGGCGACATTCAGTGGTTTATGGGCGGTGAGTTGAACGCATCCTACAACTGTGTGGACAGATGGGCTTATGCTAACCCTAACAAGACCGCCATTATCTACGAGGCTGACGACGAGAAGGATTCCTACAGCTTGACGTACGCCGAGCTCTTGAGAGAGGTCTCTAAGACTGCAGGTGTCTTGAAGAGTTGGGGGATTAAGAAGGGTGACACTGTCGCCATCTACTTGCCTATGAACGCCAACGCCATCATTGCCATGTTGGCTGTAGCTAGATTGGGTGCCATCCACTCTGTGATTTTCGCCGGTTTCTCTGCCGGCTCCATCAGAGACCGTGTCAACGATGCCAAGTGTAAGGCCTTGATCACCTGTGACGAAGGTAAGCGTGGAGGCAAGACCATCAACATCAAGAAGTTGTGTGACGAGGCTTTGGCCGACTGTCCTTCTGTGGAGAAAGTCTTGGTGCACAAGCGTACTGGAAGCGATAACGTTGCATTCCTTTCGGGTAGAGACTTCTGGTGGCACGAAGAGGCAGAGAAGTTCGCTGGCTACTGTCCTCCAGTGTCGGTCAACTCTGAAGACCCATTGTTTTTGTTGTACACCTCTGGCTCTACCGGTACTCCAAAGGGTGTCGTCCACACCACAGCTGGTTACTTGCTTGGTGCGGCTCTCACCACCAAATACATCTTCGACATTCAGCCTGAGGATACTCTTTTCACTGCTGGTGATGTGGGTTGGATCACAGGTCACACTTATGCTCTTTACGGGCCTTTGCTTTTGGGTGTCCCCACTGTTGTCTTTGAGGGTACTCCTGCTTACCCCGACTTTGGACGTTTGTTCCAAATCATTCAAAAGCACAAGGTCACGCATTTCTATACTGCACCAACGGCCTTGCGTCTTTTGAGAAAGTCTGGTGAGCAAGAAATTGAAAAGTACGACTTGTCGTCCTTGAGAACATTGGGATCCGTCGGTGAACCTATTTCGCCAGATATTTGGGAATGGTACAATACTCATGTTGGAAAGGGCCACTGCCATGTCACCGATACTTACTGGCAGACGGAGTCCGGCTCGCACTTCATTGCTCCAATTGCTGGTATCACTCCAAACAAGCCAGGTTCTGCTTCTCTTCCATTCTTTGGTATTGACACTTGTCTTATTGACCCAGTCACCGGAGTTGAAATCACCGGAAACGATGTCGAAGGTGTGTTGGCTATCAAGAACACCTGGCCCTCCATGGCTCGTACCGTGTACAACAACCACCAGAAATTCATGGACACCTACTTGAGACCATACCCAGGATACTACTTCACTGGAGATGGAGCTGCCAGAGACCATGACGGATTCTACTGGATCAGAGGAAGAGTGGACGATGTTGTCAACGTCTCTGGTCATAGATTGTCAACTGCTGAGATTGAAGCTGCTTTAATTGAACACCAGGGTGTTTCTGAGTCAGCTGTTGTTGGTATCAACGATGACTTGACTGGACAAGCAGTCATTGCCTATGTTGCCTTGAAGGACGAGTACGCGGCCAAGATCGAGAACCACGAAAATTCCGATGAGGCTTTCGCTCTCAGAAAAGAATTGATCTTGGTTGTTAGGCAACACATTGGTCCATTTGCCGCACCAAAGTCCGTGATCATTGTCAAGGACTTGCCCAAGACCAGATCTGGAAAAATCATGAGAAGAATCTTGCGTAAGATCTCCTCCAACGAAGCTGACCAATTGGGAGACATCTCTACTTTGTCGAACCCTCAATCCGTCAGCGGTATTATTGATAGTTTTGGAGCTCAATTTGGCAAGAAGTAATTATTATCAATAGATCATACCTTTTCTTGTTACACACTACACTAACAAACACTACACTAACAAACACTACACTAACAAACACTACACTAACAAACACTACACTAACAAACACTACACTAACAAACACTACA
>VATE01000235.1:0-16155 GCA_008065195.1 Metschnikowia amazonensis | reverse complement strand
GAAAATGAAAATGAAAATGAAAATGAAAATGAAAATGAAAATGAAAATGAAAATGAAAATGAAAATGAAAATGAAAATGAAAATGAAAATGAAAATGAGAAATCTCAAATGAAGAATGAAGAATGACAAATTCAAATGAAAAATGCAAATCTCAAATCTCAAATCTGAAAAGAAAATCGAGAAATGAAAATGAAAAATGCAATTCTCAATTCTCAATTCTCAAATCAAAAATCAAAAATGAAAAATGAAAAATTCAAATGAAAAATTCAAATGAAAAATGCAAATCTCAAATGAAAAATGAAAATGACAAATCTCAAATCTGAAAAGAAAAATGAGAAATGAAAATGAAAAATGCAATTCTCAATTCTCAATTCTCAATTGAAAAATGACAAATTCAAATGAGAAAAGCAATTCTCAATTCTCAATTCTCAAATGAATAATGAAAAATTCAAATGAAAAATGCAATTCTCAATTCTCAATTCTCAAATCAAAAATGACAAATTCAAATGAAAAATGCAATTCTCAATTCTCAATTCTTAAATGAATAATGAAAAATTCAAATGAAAAATGCAAATCTCAAATAAAATATACTGAATGGGCTCCTCTCAGCGACGACTGGCTCAAAGACTTTATTGTTTTCGAGAATCGCCGTGGCCGTACGTGTCCTGTCTCTCTAGTCATCTTGACCTGAACTCCATAGCTTGGAACTACTGATATCCATTACTATGGATACATTAGAATCAGTAGTGTATTCTAGTTTTACTACTATCTACATCTACTAGTACCTAGAGTGTAGACAAAAGAATGCTGATAGTCCAGATTTAGATTGATTTCAAAATACTTGCCTGGTTAATATCTCCTCCTACTAATCACTAACCTATTAGTACTAATTTAGCTATGAGTTGGTGTTTCCCTATACATACTCTACCATGGAAGCTCACTGCAGTCGCTCTATCAGTCTAAAAGAATCCGAGTCAATCTACTTTCTGGAAACTGCACACCAGCTTACCTTGGTTGGTCAAGTCTATGAGAACACTATTATTAAAATAACATAAGCTTATCAGTAAGAATAAATCAAGTACTCCATACTGTTGACTATTGAATGATTTTCAATGTGCTCCACTAGATGCTTATAGTTTTATATAGAGTATGGTACAGAGTATGGATTGAAGGGCGGTAGATCCAGTAGTAGAATATTACTAGAATATTACAGTGTTTTTTAAAATTTTTCAAACTAGTGCGACAATTATTCAAACCAATATTTCAAATTCAAACCAAATGCAAGTTTAATCTACAGCATAACATGAAAACTACCTTAGTTTTGTCCGTTGCGACCGTTGATCGGAAGACTCCAAGAAGAGTGTATATAAGCAATTGTCCAGAAATAAATTTTCTGTATATTGAATTCTAAAAGTTTGTGTGGAACATTATGCCACTTGGTTTAAAAGATTGTGCGAAGTGGTACGATATATTTAAAATCTTGGTTTGAATAAAATGTCGCACTAGTTTGAATAATATTGAAAAACACTAAATATTAGTCATGTACTAGTACTCGTTGCAAGCCAATATTTCTGTCCCGGACTGTCCTGAAAAATGAAAATGACAAATTTCAAATCTGAAAAGAAAAATGAAAATGAAAATGAGAAATGCAATTCTCAAATCTAAATTCTCAAATGAAAAATGAAAATGAAAATGAAAATGAAAATGAAAATGAAAAATGCAATTCTCAATTCTCAATTCTCAAATGAAAAATGACAAATTCAAATGAAAAATGCAAATCTCAAATCTCAAATGAAAAATGCAAATCTCAAATCTCAAATGAAAAATGCAAATCTCAAATCTCAAATGAAAAATGCAAATCTTAAATCTCAAATGAAAAATGCAAATCTCAATTCTCAAGTCTCAAATGAAAAATAAAAATGACAAATGCAAATAACAAATCTCAAATGAAAATTAATAAAATTAATAAAATTTATAAAATTTATAAAAAATGTTATAAACGAAAATAATTAATTAAACGAAAATTAACAAACAAACAAATTAAACAAAAATTAAATATCAATAGTTCTCCTTTATTTACACGTTCGCCGCGCGCTCTTCCCTTTTCTTCACACTCAATGCTCACCTCTCTTATCCGAGCGTGAAATGTCCAGCCGCCACTTCCTCCACTCTCAGACAGAACTTCTCGATCTGTGCTTGGCGGAACTCTCGCAATTGGCAAATCGAAATGTGGTCAACTTCAACAATACCGCTCAGTTTGATGAGCTTCTCACGCACTTGGAGCTCTCCTTCCTCACTCCTAGCTTTTGCCAAGTACCATCTGTTTACGTCTTGCACGTGTTGGTGACGTTGGCAGCTCGATGCCCGGAATCTAATTGGTCACATGACCCGGGCTTGGGAGCTGTGGCTAGCTCTACTGAGTATATGCGCCGGGTCAACCATGATTACGATTCTTCCTTGGATAAACTGCCGCTCCTGCACAGAAGCGCCGCCATTTTGCTGAAGTACATGGGCTTGGTTTCGTCCGGTGTGCTTTCCAAGGCCCAGAAAATGCTCCTTGACAATATGAACTCTGTGTTCCTGCAGCTAGCGCCGGAACCCGCCAGATCCGCCAAATCTGCCAAATCCGCCAGCATTTCTCCCCGAAAAACGTCCCCGCTCAAAGCGTCGCCCCGAAAAACCCGGTTGCAGAGGAAATTGCAGGCGCTGGATACCGCTCAAGAATCAGGGCCGGATGTGGTGCTGGGCTTATATGCAGTCGAGGTGATAAGTGACTCTGAAGATTCGGATTGTCCGCTCGAGGTTCTCCCGCGTGGGGATGTGGTTTCAGAGCAGCGGACTGTGATTTCACTTTCGGAATTGGCCGCCAACACGTCGGGGTTGGGCGAAGTGGCTTCTCTATTTAAGGGTATGCCGCATCTCTCAGCACATGCCACGCCAGAGCCGGAAGTACCGGCCAAAAAGCCCAAATCTGACCGCCTGCTCTGGCGCCGTATACAGGTATACGACGATGACGTTTTGGCGGCTCGTGTGGGCACGGAATACACTTTCTGGGACTTGGTGCGCTGGATGTTCTGGTGTGCCGACTCCAGCTCTCAGTACCAGAAATTCTTGTTCAATTCGCAGCGCACCTGCGTTCACTCGTGCTATACGTCTTATTCCAGCGTGGTTAAAAATTTTATGGACTTGTGTGCTATTCAACTCGGGGGCCTGCATACAAGCCTTCTTTTAGCAAGTCTTTATTTACATTCCCACGAGAAGACTGTGGAGATTATATTTCTGGGGCTTGGTAGTGAGTTTCGCAACAAGCCGTTTCCATGCTACACTAGAGAACTTATGTTGTTGGCGCACGACCCTGGTGTACGGGTTTCCCAATGCAAGAAAGCGCTCGAGTATGACGATAACATGGATTCCATGGATTTGCGGGTTTCCATGTTAACGCTCTTCAGCTATTATGAGCGATACAGTGAAAAAAGGAGGCCCGACATCCGCAGCCTTGTGCAGAGGAAAAATACACCAGATCGGATCTTGGTTTTGGCAGCGGAAAAGGTCCGAGGGCTCTGTGTGCAGTACACAAAGGCCTTTTTCGGGGCGTTACAAACGGTTGTCTTTTTCAAAGACTATGCCGAGCTTTTTATGGTCAACTTGGCCATGGCGGTGTTGAGCAAGGTGACGGATATTGAGGTGAGTGCATATAGCAGTCTAGAAGGCCAATTTCTAGATGACGTCATGGGTATGATCAGCAGCGAGAAGTTCTATCGGGGCATCACGGAAGATTTGAGTACAGAAAGTCTTGAAAAATTCTTTGAAAAATGGAATAAGGCAGTGTTTTTGGCAGAATGGGTAATGGGCCGGGCTATATGCAGGATGTCAGAAGATAACAAGGCAAGAAGTTTAATAGCTGACGAAGTGCTGCATACGTGTATGAAGGAATTTCTAGAGAGTCGATGTGAAGATGCAGATCTTATAGAGGACAGTGCATTTACAATAACAAGAGAAGAAGTTGAAGCATCGCTAGGACGTGCTCTGTGCAGGTTTGCAAGAATAGCCCAAGGGAAGTAGCTAAGGGCATCTATTATAGATACTATAAATGAAGTACGAGACTAAATTTATTGTAGCTGGAATTGAATAGCTTTTGTTCTAGCTCTTCTAGCTCTTCTAGCTCTTGTTCTAGATTATATGCTTCACCTTGAAGTAGTGCCTCAAGTACAGAATTTGCCAAACACTCAAACCAACCAATGAAAGCACTATCACAATGGAAAAATTCTTGACTCTGCTGTTGGTACTCTCGTTCGTATCCCGCATCCTCTCCTCACGTGCCTTCAAGTAGTGCAACTCCTGAGTGATCTCCCGAGTGATCTCATGGATCCTCTTCAAATCCACCTCAGCCGGCTTCAACTTCTCAGCCACCTGTAAAGCATTCCAGTCACGTGCGCCGGCGCCGCTCTCCACCTCCAACGTCACGTCACGGCTCAAGTAGCGTCTCTGGCCATATCCGGCTTCCAAGGTGTTGAGGAAGCAGATATCGATGGCTGTGGCGTCATGGGACGTGAAGGAGATACGTGTGTCTTTGTAAATGTCGGACTTCTTGGAGAACTGGTTGCCCATGGTGTCGAACACCGTCAACTGTAATTTCTGGCCGTCTCCCTGGTAGCCGGACGTCTTCAAGTTGATCACCACAAGCTGGTCTTTTCCGACAAAGTCCCGGATGCACACGGGGCTGGGGCTCTCTAATGCAGGAATCTCCACCTGCAAGGCCTGCGAGAAGCTCAAAATGAACGACAAGGCGAGCCACAACTTACACAACATGATGTATGGAGATGTTGAAAAGCCGGAAGACGCGCCTGAAAAAACCACTGCGCATACACCCGTACATCCGGAGATTTGGTACGAGCCAAAAAATAAAGCTAGTGCGAAGCTTTAGAGCAAGCTTCAGGCGGGCAGTAAACCAATAAGTGAATGACCTCTAGGGAGATGAGTATACAGGAAGACAAGGAATTAGTTGGGCCTGCTGTTGCGTGCGTTACATGACTCTAGAAAGTAGTGTATATGAAGTATTTTTGTGAATCTGAGTATGAGTTGTGAAGCTAAAGCCAATTGGAAGAATGTGTGAATAATTGAAATACATTTAAAATTAACGGTGTTTAAAATTAGCAAATTAAGTGCGATAAATTAACAGTGTTTAAAATTACAGTTTAAAATTACAGTGCGATAAATTAACAGTGCGATAAATTAACAGTGTTGTAAATTAACAGTGTTGTAAATTAACAGTGCGATAAATTAACAGTGTTGTAAATTAACAGTGCGATAAATTAACAGTGCGACAAATTATTAAACCAAATTTTCAAAATTATTCAAACTAGTGCGACAAATTAACAATCTTTCAAAAGTTCGTACCACTCGAACAATCTAACCAATTGGCATAATGTTTCACACCAACTTTTGATAGATTCAGTAATCAGAAAATTTATATTTGGACGATTGCTTATATACTATTCTTGGATTCTTCTAATTAATGGTGAAATGGATAAAACTGAAGTAATTTTATGTTATTCTGTATTAAAATTTGTATTTCAAAATTATTCATACCAATATTTCAAAATTATTCATACCAATATTTCAAAATTATTCATACCAATATTTCAAAATTATTCATACCAATATTTCAAAATTATTAATACCAAATGGCATAATGTTTCACACCAACTTTAATGTAATTTAGTAATCAGAAATTTTATTTGGTCAGTTGCTTATATATACTATTCTTGCAGTCTTCCAATCAACGGTCAACGGACAAGTCAGATCCACTATGAGTATCGCACTACCCATTGGACGAAAGTATAGCTACGACGTGCGGTTAGGAGAGACTCACGAAAGACAGGTCAAACGTGACGATCGCGTGATCTCCTTATACACGGCCCGAGTGGGACAGCCATGGCCCGAAGCGGCCAACAGCCAGCAACCAGCAATTACGACAGACCCCTTGGGGCTATAAAATGACCCTTGATTCCTCCTCTGAGGAATCATCAACGCTTAAGTATTTAGTATCAAATGTTACCCAAAGAATCTAACAGTTATGCTGTATATTAAAACTTGTATTTGGTATGAATATTTTTGTTGGTATGAATAATTTTGAAAAATACTGTATTGGTTTGAATAATTTTGAAATATTGGTTTGAACAATTTTGAAAAATACTGCAGTGCGATAATTAACAGTGCGATATAATTATTACCAATATTTCAAAGTTTTTACCCCTTCGCACACTTTCAAAAAAGTAACAATATACAAGATAGCATGGAAACTAATTTAGTTCTCCATGACCTTGATTGAAAGTCTCCAAATACAATATATACGAAGCAATTTTCCAAAATAACATTTCAGAATATTAAATTCAATGAAGTGGTGTGAAACATTACGCCAATTGGTTGGATTGTTTGAGTGTACGAACTTTTGAAAGATTGGTTTAATGATTAAACTCTATTGGTTTGTTAATTAGTGTTTCGTTTCCGCGCTGGTAAAGACTGTGTGGCTCAAGTTGCACTACCAGAGCTAAGAAGAAGACTCAATAGAGTATGCACCAGGGCAACCCGAACTTGACCCTAATTCATGAAAGATAATAGCGCTGGTTAATAGAATTTGATATAGCCCGGATTGCAAAAAGATTGCAGCACCACAATTTCACACATGGTCTCCCACTGCATTACTCACTGTGGCCCTAAGTGGCTTAACTAACGTTGATCGGACGGGAAACAGTGGTTTCCACTTGGTATGGCCGCAACCGAAAGTAAATTTTTTGGCTAAATTCTGTGGTACAGTATGAGTCTCCCTAGACTGAGCTTTTTTCATATGGTCTACACTCGTCGGTTCTCCTGTATATTTCCACGTGTTGTCTTAGTGGTACATCATGTAAGGTCACTAGCGCAGTGCGCATATATATTACTCCTCCAAGCCCCACATCCTACTGTACATCTCAGCCTAATCTTAGCTATCATAACCACTCTGGCATCAACTGATGCGAAAGTGTACGGTACTGTCACCAATAGTAGAGTGATATTAGAGTATTTTTCAAAACTCTAACCAAATGGCGTAATGTTTCACACCAACTCATAAAATTTTATTCTGATTTTATCCAATTTATTCTGATTTAATCCAATTTATTCTGATTTAATCCAATTTACTCTGTTGTAATCCGGAGGTTGCCTCATATGTATTATATTTAATATAATCTGAACAATTGCCTCATTTACACTACATTTCAGAGCGAAGGGTCAACGGATGGAACTAAACTGGTGATTTCATCCTGTGTACAATATCTATATTTGCTTTAAAAGACTGTGCTAAATATTAATTAGTTTTATTTGCTAGTGTGATTTTGATCGAATTCCGCGCTGGTCGAAGCATTTTGTCGAACATTTTGCGCCTAGTACAGTATTTTCCAAAATTATTCGGCCAGTGCGACAAAATTATTACCCAGTGCTACAAAATTATTACCCAGTGCTACAAAATTATTACCCAGTGCTACAAAATTATTAAGCCAGTGCTACAAAATTATTAAGCCAGTGCTACAAAATTATTAACCAGTGCTACAAAATTATTAACCAGTGCTACAAAATTATTAAACCAGTGCTACAAAATTATTAAACCAATAATTAAAATTTCTTACACTTCGCACATTCATTTAAAAATAAAAGCTGTTGTATACAGGATAACAAGAAAGCTAGTCATTCGTTTGACCCTTGACTCCCAATGTAGTAAATATGGGCAATTGTCCAGATTTAAATTATAATTTCAATTCTGATAAATTTCTGATAAAGTTGATATCATGCCATTTGATTTGAAAGATTTAAGTGTACGAAATTTTGTCGCACTAGTCGAATATTTTTGAAAAACACTGTAGCGATAAAACGATTCAAACCAATATTTCAAATTTCGAACCCTTCGCACAACTTTCAAACCAAATCCAAGTTTTATATAGAGACAATATAGTTTTGTCCGTTTTGACCGACTCTCAATGTAGTACATATGGGAAATTGTCTAGATTAAGATTTCATATACTGAATTAATATTTAAATTTCAGATACTGAGTTAATGAAGTGTGAAGTATTGTGCCATGGTTCAAAGATTGTGCGAATGGGTGCGAAACTTTTCAATTATTGTTGAACTATTTTCTTGGTTTGAACATTATGCGCGCTAGCTTGAATACTTTTGAAAACACTGTATTTTAAAAATACTGGAATAGTAGTAATAGAAGTAGTAGTACTTGTGATAGTGGACTTGTGATAGTGGACTTGTGATAGTGGACTTGTGATAGTGGACTTGTGATAATAGCACTAGTGGTAATAGTAATAGTAATAAAACTACTGCTTAGTGGTATCCTTGATACATCCCACGGCCTGAGCAAATCATTCCTAAACTCGCTTGAAACATTGGTAACAAATTAATCTAAAGTTCTTAATCACCTGTACTTTTCATTGTAGCTCTTAGGCCAAATTGCCTAAAGTACTGGTCATCTAATGAATAATTTGTATTGTACCTGCATATAGTCCAAAATCTAATAAGCATGCCATTAACATAATTACCATTAAAATAATTCATTATTGACATAATTGATAATTTGGGTCAGGATCAGAGTGATATTTGATATCTCTGAAAAATGGTGTTGAATTTAGAGCTCTGGTGTTAATCCAGTATGGTGATTTCTGTCAAGAATATGTTATAGCCCACGAAAGTACAAATCATAATGTCATAAATAAAAATAAAAATAAAACTAAAAATAAATTAATAAACAGATGGTCACAGCCATCTCCTAACAGCCCGTTCGGGTATATCTTCATTAGTATCAAGACTAAACGGATTGACTGGGAGGATGTACGGGCTTTCAAAATGATGTGATTTTCAAAATTAAAGCAGCGCGAAAAATGTTTCGAACCAAAATAGTTTTCACAATTCAAACCAATGGCAATACTGAACTTTCATAAATTCAGTATTAGTATTAATTCACTAATCTGATACATTAATTCAATATTTTAAATGTTAAATCTAACCTCTTAGTACTTTTGAAAAGGGACAAGACGAATAAAACTAAACTTGTTTCTGAGCCTGCATATAACACCTTGTACAGTGTTTTTCAAAATTATTCAAACCAATACTTCAAGATTTCGTATCTCTTCGCACAATTTATCCAAATGGTATAATGTTTCACCAATTTTAATAGAATTCAATAATCAGAAATTTTATAACTGGACGATTGCTTACATCCTATTCTTGGAGTCTTAAAATCAAGGGTAAAACGAATAGAACAGAACTACTTTCCATATTATCTTGAATATACCAACTTGTATTTAAAGTGGTATGAAATATTTAATTATTGATTCGAATAACTAATTGGTCGAATAATTTGGTGTAAGTTTTGAATTGTCTGCGCGCTAATTCTTCCACTACAACTTCCAGGATGTACGGTTGTCCGCGATATCTCAAATTTTCTCTTCTATCTCCACACCACCAACATGGCTAAAGCTAAAACCACCCACACTATGGTCAAGCTCATCTCGGCGGCCAAGACCGGGTATGAGAAGTGGTTCAAGATTCCGCGTCACACGCAGCGCCTCAACTTGATTCTCTATGACCCAAGAGCTCAGCGGCACTGTCTCTTTACAGAATCCAAGAAGAGAAAGGTACCAGACTTAGTGGCCAAGGATTACAATAGGAGTCATCGTTAATGCATGTATATAGATGGGAATAAACAAAGGATTCAATGCAGGTAGAAGGTAGGGCAGACAGGAGCAGACAGGAGCAGACTAGAGCAGACAGGAGCAGACCTGGAACTGATACACGACACATCGACACATCAACACATCAACACATCAACACAGATACACGACACATCGACACATCAACACATCAACACATCAACACAGATACACGACACATCGACAAATCAACACAGATACTGGGCCCTGGCGATCGACAGTGGAAGCTTTCATATGTCCTCACGGAAGACAAAAAAGCTTCGGTCTTGGAAGCAGAATTCTTAGGGGCATTGGAAAGACTGAAGGACCCAGAGTACCTCAGCGGATACTTTGTGGGAGAAGAAAAAGTGTTGGAAATCTTGGCTAACAAGTCATCCAACTTTCATGAAGTTGAAACGAAAATCTCCGTGTACCTTTGCAATGTGTATAACAGCATTGTAGCATTTGTCGAAAGATACATGTCCGAAGAAATCTTCGAAGGTCATATTATGTCTAGAACGACTCAAGAGGTTAGGGAATACTTGACAAGGTTAGACCTACTCAAGAGAACTGGGAAAGTTATGTGCATATATCTGAACATTGCCATGAGACCATAGGCAAAGAATTTAGAACTTTGGAGTTCAAACGGATGGAAGATGTACAGTACTTTAACTTTATGAGATTAGGATTCACCTCCAAGGAAATTAAGGTATTTGGCAGACACGTACGGGACGGCTTACTTGACTGGAACAATACCATGGAACAATACCATGGAACAATACCATGGAACATACCATGGAACATACCATGGAACAATACCATGGAACAATACCATGGAACATACCATGGAACATACCATGGAACAATACCAGATGGAAGCAAGCGTTCAGAAAAGTACATAAGGATCTTGAGAATCATCGGTCTGATATAAAGATTTGGCAGTCAGAAACGATGACAAACAGAGTTAAAACAAAAAGGTTCACATGTATAAGGTGTGCTATGCATGCAATGAGAACAGTCACTACAGACTGCAATGTCCCAAAGAGAAATCTGATTATATACCAAATAACTGAACAGTCTGTATCTATCACAGAAGGTGGTCTTTGTATGGGATTCAGGACCACAGTGCATGACATGAATGGATTAGACTATTTTCAGACTTTCATAAACGAAAATATTCAAAGTCGCGAATAGAGTATTTTTGAAATTATTCATACCAGTGCGACAAATCATACAGAGTTTTTCGAAATTATTCATACAGTGTTTTTCGAAATTATTCAAACTAGTGCGACAAAATTATTCATACTAATACAAGTGCTTATATACAATATAACATAGAACTAAATCAGTTTTGGCCCTTTTGACCGTTGATTGGAAGACTCCAAGTATAGTATATATGAGACAATTCTCTAAATTAAGATTTCAGAATATTGAATTCTAAAAAGTTGGTGTGATACAAGTCGTCATTTGGTTTGAAAGATTGTGCGAAGTGGTATGAACTTTTTGAGAATTGGTATGAACTTTGAGAATTGGTATGAACTTTTTGAGAATTGCTATGAACTTTGAGAATTGGTATGAATAGTTTTGTCGCACTGGTATGAATAATTTTGAAAAACACTGTACCAATATTTCAGAATTATTCATACCAAATGGCATAATGTTTCACACCATCTTTTAATAGATTTCAGTAATCAGATAATTTATGTTGCTGCATTTTATTGTTAGAGTCTTCCAATCAGCGGTCGAAACGGACAAAACTAAGTAATTTCCAAGTTATGCTTTATTAAAATTTTATTTGGTTTGAATAATTTTGTCGTCTGGTTTGAATAATTTTGATATTGGTTTGAATAATTTTGGTTTGAATATTTTTGTCGCACTAGTTTGAATAATTTTGATATTGGTTTAATTTGTCGCAGTGGAATAATTTTGAAAACACTGTACAACAGATACACAGATACACCTTATTTCTATTTAAATACACGACTCATAGATACACCTTATTTCTATTTAGATACACGACTCACAGATATTATTTCTATTTAGATACGACTCACAGATACTATTTCTATTTAGATACACGACAGATATTACTTCTATTTACATCACTTCTAATTCATTAGCGTCTTCACCTTCCAACTTTCATCCCCCCCAAGCATCTTGCTATCGCCGATAATGGTATACACACTATGGTCAGCATTCTTCAAGTACTTCTCGTTGACATACTGCAAATCCTCTAGAGTTACATCCAAAAACCTCTCTCTTCTTTCTTGCTTCATCTCATCGCTGATTCCCTCCAAAAAATGACCAAGGCCTTGGCTGGATATTTGGCTGGGCGCATCCACACTCTGGAATATGGCAATCTTGGCCTCCTGTAAAGCCTTTTCATCCCATTTACCTGCCATGAGCTTCTCCTGGCCCGTCTTCCAACTCTCGCCAAACGCATCCGTAGACTTGATCGCGTTGGGGTCTCGGTACGAGTAAAAGTTCAACGTGCCACTCAATCCGTCGTAGTTAAGCCCTCCTCCATAGGCACCATTGGATTCCCGGATCACCGAATGCAAGTGTCTGAAAGTCATCAATTGCGATAATACCTGGAGTGCTGCTCCATCCTTGCTGGTATAGGCCGCTCCACTATGCGCCAAAGATGCGTAGCCCACTTGGAAAGGAAAGTCCAAGATGGTTTTGGATAGATTTTGCGCCTGGAAAGAGTCTGTAAATGGCTTGAGACTGCTCTGACAAGCGGTTTCATGAGATGACATTTTACCATCAAATTCACAAATGAGCGCCTCATTTTCCGCCATACTTTCATTTTCTCCCACCACAAAGTAGTCAAAGCCGTTAGTGTGGCTCTTGGTCTGGCCCTTGATCTGGCCCTTGGTCTGGCCCGCGTTGTAGCCTCCCAAAATGTGCCCTTGGATCTCCTGCAAAATAGGCAAGAGCTCGTACTTGAGATAGTCTCTTCCTTTATGCTCAAGCTGCTTGTTGATGTCCATAATAAACTGCACCTGGCCAATCCCCCCCATGAGGTTGTTGATATACTTGGTGGCCGAGAGTTTCAGACTGCTGTAGGAGCTGGCATAGGAATGGCCCCGATCGGCCACGGCATTGGTCTGGTTTTGAGCCAAGTTCTTCACCAACGTGTGGAGCTTTTCCACCACCAACGCATCGTCCGCAGAAAACTTGGTGTGGACAAGAATATCGTGCCAAAGCTCGTAGATGTGGCGGGTGTTTTGCCTCAAGGCCATGCCAGAAATCACAAATTTGGAGTGGGTTTTCCTGATATCCATGGGATCACTTTTGACACTGGTGGAAAACGAAATGCCGCCCGTGTGTGTCTGGATCTTGTTCTCGAGACTGGTGATGGGCACATTATGAGTACCTGCCAAATTCGTCAAACACGTGCTGAACAAAGGAAGATATTGGTACAATTTCTGCGGCAAAAAGTCCAAATTCTTCGTGGCCGTCACGTAAACCAAGTCGTTGGTTGGTACCACCCTCTTTTGGATTTTTCCACCACTGCCTGCCACCTTGGAGAAGCCTAGCTCGTAGAAATTGCCTCTTCTGGGAATATCGTCCATGGTCACCGTGGGCAAAACCGATAAATCCTCCTCCTTTTGCTGAGACTCCAAGAGCTTTAGATTTGCATCGAAAATTGCCTTCTTGTGGTGTTCAGATAACTTGGCCACTTTTTGGTCCAACGAGCTCTTTTCCTCAGAAGCCAAGCGCTCATTGTATTCCAGATCTGGCACCATGGTGAACTTGAGCACCGGGGTTTCGGCATTAAGAAGCGTTTTTTGGAGCATGTCTTCAAATATACCGAGCCCGTTCTTCTGATAGTCCAGTTTGAATTTGGTCAACACGTCCTGCACCTGGAGCGTGGTCACTGGGTCCACTCCATTAACCCACGTGGGCACAATGGAGTTCAACAAGCCCAAGCCAAGATCCGGTTTATGTTTCTTAAAGCCAAGTTCCATCTGGTGGTATATGGCCAAAATGCGGTGGTGGAAAACACTCTGTTCTCTTTTGGCCATTTCAGGCAACACCTTCTGCGAAAGAATTTCATCGCACTTTTTTGCAAGCTCATTGACTTTTTGGAAAGACAACTTATCAAGGCCAATGGTGAACGAGAGCAAATGTGTGGTGGCATCCAAGCCACTGTTGGCGGAAAAGTCCTCAGCGTAGCCGGTTTCGATCAATTCCTGGTAGAGGGGTGCATTGTGGCCATCAAAAAGAAGCGAGTTCAATGCCTTCCATTTGAAAATCTCGTATTGTTTGGTTCCGGAAAGAGGATCTCCCAAGTACCACGTAAGTGAGCATTTGTACTGCTCCTCTGCAGGATTGGATACCATGGAGTCCACGGGTCCGGGCACTTCCACATTGAAGAAGCGATCGGAAGTTTCGGAAAAGATGGGCTTTCTGCATTCTTGATTTTTTGCCTGTGCATCCAGAAGCTTGTGGCCGAAACTGCGTATTTGCTCGTTCAAAAGCTGGAGATGGTCCTCCAACGGAAAACTCCCATACGTGAAGGTCTTGGCATTTGCCGGAGAATAGTTTCGACCATGAAACGCAACCAAATCTTCGTACTTCAAGTCAACGATAGCCGCCGGGTCTCCACCCGAATTCTTTAATGAAGGATAAATGGCGTCCTGAAACTTGATCCAAAAAAGGTAGTTTGTGTTGGAATACTGCCCCTTCATTTCATTGTAAACCACGCCTTTATACAGAAGAGGGCTCTGTGGGTCGGTCAAGTCCGCCAGCTCCAAGCGCCAGCCTTCCTGGGCAAAATCATCTCTGGTCAAAAGCGGCTCGAACACCGACGAGAGATAGACACGCATGAGGTTGCGAAAATCCTGCTTATTGGTGGAGGCAAACGGGTAGTAGGTATAGTCGTGGCCGGTCATGGCGTTCATGAAGTTGCTCAAAGAGCGGTTGAGCATTTTGAAGAAGGGATCACGGACTGGATACTTCTTGGACCCACAGAGGGACATGTGTTCCAAGATGTGGGGGACACCAGCATTATCGGGAGGATTTGTCTTTAGTGCCACGGAAAACACATTATTTGTATCATGAGGGGAGTCAAGGTGTAAATGTTGCAGGCCAGACAAGACATGAGTAAGGCGTACGGCGGTTGTGGAGAATTCAGGGATGGGTTGAACCTGGTCGACAACATAGCCATGGATATTTTTGCCTAGGGAATAGGACGAGAGATTTCTAAGCGAGCGGTAGCTCTGCTTAAAACGAAGCATTGAGCTGGGGGATGAGTGAAGGAGTGAGTGAGTGAGTGAGTGAGTGAGTGAGTGAGTGAGTGAGTGAGTGAGTGAGTGAGTGAGTGAAGGATGGAGGTTGGAGGATGGAGACGCGCGCTCATAACCTATGGGTGCAAAGGTAAGACTAGTTCTGACTAATATATTAGATACTGTTGGAAGAGTATATTCTTGGTCATAAGTGTAATCTTATATAACATATTTATATCTTTACAACTATTTATAAGTTTTCGAACCAAAGGTAAACTCCAATAAGAGCAGAAACTCGGTCAGAAAGATAAATGTCAGATCTAACATATTAAAGACCGTTATTAAAGTGTTAGATTTTCAGAAGCGTCGTCGATAAACGATCAAAATAGGAAATATTTTCGAGTCAACGGTAAACTGATGGATATTCGATGTCTTGAGTCGTTTAGATGGTTTCGATAGGTTAGGAATTTTCGAGTGAGGTAATGAAGCGATCAAGCTTCAGAAATTGGAAACAGTTTTAGGGAATTCATGGTATGTGATAATTGCTGTACTTTTGTCTTGCAGATGTCTATAAATTAAAACATTACGACATTTGGTTTGAAATTTGGGCGGATACGAAACTTTGAATACAGTTAAATTATTATTCAGTGCGATAATTATTCAGTGCGATGATTATTCAGTGCGATGATTATTCAGTGCGATACAGTATTCTCAAAAGTTTCATACCAATTCAAAAAGTTTCATACCAATTCAAAAAGTTTCATACCAATTCAAAAAGTTTCATACCAAATGACGAGATGTGTCACACCAACTTTTTAATCCAAGATTCAGAAAACTTAATCTAGACGATTAACTCATACTTCTTCATTTGGAAGTCTTCCAATCAAGGGTCAAAAGGCCAAAACTGAATTAGTTATCATGTATCTTGTATAAAAAAACTTGTATTTGGTTTGATTTTCTATCTATATTTTCTATCTATATTTTCTATCTATACAGTATTTCTCAAAATTATTCAAACCAGTGCGACAAAATTATTCATACTAATATTTCAAAATTATTCATACCAGTGCGACAAAATTATTCATACCAAATGAAATATGTTTCCTACCAACTTTTAATAGAATTCAGTAATCAGAAAATAAATATTTGGACGATTATTCTTATATACCATTCCTAAAGTCTTCCAATTAAT
>VATE01000072.1:42055-57047 GCA_008065195.1 Metschnikowia amazonensis | reverse complement strand
CCAGTGCGACAAGATTATTGATACAGTATTTCGAAATTATTGATACAGTATTTCGAAATTATTGATACAGTATTTCGAAATTATTGATACAGTATTTCGAAATTATTGATACTGTTGCCCGTTTGCGAAAACTCGATCATAATCTGGAATAGTGACGTGGTTGGATTTGACCGTTGATTTGAAAACTCCAAGAATAGTATACAAGCTATCTAAAATATCTAATTACTGAATTCTATTAAAGTTGGCGTGAAACATTATGCCATTTGGTTTGAATAATTTTGAAATATCGGTATGAATAATTGTCGCACTAGTTGAAAATTTTGAAATATTAATAATTTGAAATGTTGCTTTAAATAATTGTCGCACTAGTTGAAAATTTTGAAATATTAATAATTTGAAATGTTGCTTTGAATAATTGTCGCACTAGTTGAATAATTTTTAAAACACTGTAATATAAGAGCCTCATGTGAAAAGGAAACAGAGTAGGCTAGACAGTATTTTTCAAAATTTTTACCAATGCAACAAAATTATTCAAACCAAATAAAAGTTTTTATATACAGCATAACATAGAAACTACTTTAGCTTGTCCGTTTTGCCATTGATTGAAAGACTCTAAGAACATGTATTAGCAATCAGCAGATATAATATCAGATTACTGAAAACTATTAAAAGTTGGTGTGAAACATTTGGTTAAATAATTTTTATTGGTATGAATTTTTATTGGTATGAATAATTCTCACTGTATGTGTTAAAGAGGCATTTTATTAGTAGATAGTCAAAAAAGTAGTAAACTATGGTAGTAGAGTAGAATGTAGTAGAGTAGTACATGTCTAGTGCAGCGAATAGTGCGCGGATTGTGCATTACAATGCTCTAATTGTTAAGCAGGTACTTAGTCAATCCCCGTTATTAAACTGCAGGAGTACAATAGCTCTAGACACTGAATACAGGACCGAAGAAAGTCTGGATTATCTGCAGGCACCGACTATTGTCATGTGCAGGACCACAATCATCCATTGTCGTGCACGTTACATTAGTCAGTACAGGAGCAGTTGGTTAGAGACATTCAGATATGCAGAATTTCGACATGCAGACATTCAGATTGCAGACATTCACGTTGCAGACATTCAGATTGCACAAAGTCATTCACTTCACTTACAGAGAGACGCTATATGCAGGCCACCAGAATCTATTCTTAGCGCAGGTACACGAACCAAAGGGGAGAGTTTATGGATCATTTCGATCACACATGCAGTTTCAGAATCCTATTTGGGCTGGTGCAAGGGGACTTTTTGGAAGTTCTAAATTGAAAGACGTTTCACCAGTCTATGCGCATATGCAGGAGGTCGATGTTTTGGTCTGATATTTGAATTTGTTCCAGCTTGAAGGCTGCTACAGCAAGATAGTAAATGAAATGATGATAGAAGTTGTATAGATTAAGTAAGTAGTGTGTGGATTAAGTAAATAGTGTGTGGATTAAGTAAATAGTGTGTGGCTTATGTAAATAGTGTGTAGTGTAGTAAGTAGTGTGTAGTGTAGTAAGTAGTGTGTGGATTATGTAAATAGTGTGTAGTGTAGTGGATAAAGTAGTGTGTAGAATTATGTATAACAGTGAATGTGTAGTAGTGTAATGAATTAATGTGTAGTGAATGTATAATACTTATTCTGTAGTAGACATATCTTAGCACTTGCACATGCGCGGCTTAGTGATTGCTGTATACAGTTCCTGCCAAGTTACTTCCTCTTTAGGAGTCCTATACTGGATGAATCAAACCGTATGGGTAATCTGTGTGGCGGCAAAGAAGTCGCAGGCTTTGAGAGTATAATGTCCAGAGTATCAGCAGATATTCTTAAGTGAGTACTAGAAATGGAAATTCCGGTATAGTGTAGTAGGAGTAGTGTAGTGAGTAGTGTAGTGTAGTAGGAGTAGTGTAGTGTAGTAGGAGTAGTGTAGTAGGAGTAGTGTAGTAGGAGTAGTGTAGTAGGAGTAGTGTAGTGTAGTGTAGTGCAGTAAGAGTAGTGTAGTGTAGTAAGAGTAGTGTAGTGTAGTAAGAGTAGTGTAGTGTAGTGTAGTAAGCGTAGTTTGGTAAGTGCAGTTTGGTAAGTGTAAAGTTGGCTGATTAACTCTGCCTGAAACATCCATTCCTTTCTACTGTATAGATATTCGGTATCTGGATCCCTCAGTACATCTATATAGATATATTAGTTCACATTTCGATTAACCTTAGAGTAACTTGGATATCAAAAGTTCGTTACTGCCACTATATGTAATTTGGCAGTAGTCGTTGGTCAATAGCACATTTAAAAGTGGCGTGAAACTGGCTGAGTGATGTTATGTTTTGTGAATTGATGTTCAGAAATTATTGTTGATTTTTCAGGTGCATAGTTGAAAAGCGCAGTCATGTTTTTACAGCCACTTGAAAGTGCGCAATGGAAGACATTGAAGCAAACTCTATTTTAGTGATGAACGAGTTTTGAGAAAAACCATGAAAAAATGAAAGGAGTATTATCTACACCATTACACCACCTCAAATACAACACACCACACCACACTACAATACACCACTACCAAACTACAATACACCACCTCAAATACAACACACCACTACCAAACTACAATACACCACTACCAAACTATAATACACCACTACACCAAACCACAATACACCACCACAAAATATCAATCTCAACAATTCAATCTCATGTCAATTGCTAAGACATTTAGTCTCATCCATATGGTGTGATTATAAGTGTGGGTCACTGACTCTACAGCCCAGCTGCTGCGGTTTAGCGACCATCATACTTCGCACTCAGTCTGCTCACTAAATTTAGAGTAGACCGGTCTAGGCCTAATGAGTGTGTATAGTGTAACTAGGTACTAGAGGTGGATAAAAAGTGGGTACAGAGGATAAAGTGGGTACAGAGGTGGATATAAAGTGGGTACAGAGGATATAAAGTGAGTACTAGCGTTGGAGATGTAAAGTGGGTACAGAGGATATAAAGTGAGTACTAGCGTTGGATATAAAGTCGGTACTAGCGTTGGCTGTACTATGAAATAGGATTATTAGGGTGGTGTGTTATAAAATTCAAACTTAAATATATACTAACATGAATCAATGGTTTAAAGATATCTAGTTTATTCTGGTCTTTCAGATCTATTTGCTATGATTAGCTCTGGATTCTACGATAGAATTTCAATTCAGTTTCAGCTAGGCAGGTCATATTAAGTGTTAATTAACTTTACTCCTCTACTCTTAATGAAGTTAACTACTCAACTCTCTATCTCAATCAACTCTCTATCTCTATCAACTCTCTATCTCAATCAACTCTCTATCTCAATCAACTCTTTATCTCATATACTGAAGCTACAGTGTTAGAGTATGTTGATCTGTATACTTATCTACCTCAATCCCTAGCATTTCTGGAGGTATCCTAACACTTAGACTAAGTAGCTGAGTATTCAGACTGAGCTGTCCGAGTTGACCTTAGGAAGTTGAACTCCAGTGGTATCAGCCTACCCTATTGAACGAGAATTAGGTATTAGTTTATAGAAGTGGAGACTTGACTAAACAGTATGAACACTGGAAAGCAGTATACTAGACACTAGAAGTTACTAAGTATACTTTGAAGTATACTAAGAGTATGAAAAATATAAGGCTAGTTCAAATATAAGGCTAGTTCAAATATAAGGCTAGTTCAAATATAAGGCTAGTTCAAATATAAGGCTAGTTCAAATAGTATACTAAAAGATAAAGTAGAATGAAGTAGTACACTAGAAGACTATGAAGGCCATGAGAGTATCAGTGTTTACTATGAAGAATGAAGTACAGAATGAAGTAGTGAAGATAGTAGTAAACTAGAATTATGAACACTAGAATTATAACACTAGAATTATAACACTAGAATTATAACACTAGAATTATAACACTAGAATTATAACACTAGAATTATAACACTAGAATTATGAACGAATTATGAACGAATTATGAACGAATTATGAACACTGGAAGATTATAGTTCACTGACTCTAAGTTCCCATTTATAGCATGCTGTATAGAAGAGCAATCACGAAAGACCTGTCAGTTGAAATAGATTTTTTATCCGTTACTTTTTCACATTAACATGTTTATCCTCAAGCTTAATATCGCGATTGAAGTCAATGGCAGTGCTAAGTAAAATCATAGAATGTGTTTAGGTGGAATTTCTGCCGTACCGAGATATTAACTTTTGAAATGGAACGAGACTTCTTTGCCAACAAGTGCTCTTGAAAATATAGGAGAACACATTTCAAAAAGTAAATCAATAAATAGTCTATTAGTAGACGTTACCAGGAATGAAATAATAACGAAGTAGTATAAAGTAGTATGAGACAGACAGAGTATGAATTTATAATTCTCATGTCTTTTATTATCAGTATTCTAGACTTCCATGTTATCACTGATTGTGCCAGTTCTGGTCCAATCGAAGGTTCACAATGATCTTGGCTCCCTAATTTCTTGTTCGTCAGCAATGTACACTTGATCTGCGGTGCGTGTACCTAACATGTTTCAAGATATCCATTCACCCTTGGGTTTCAGAAATCCATAGATGATAGAGCTGGTCTGAATGTATCCACAGTGATTTTTTCACATAAATACAGTTACAAAAATCACTGCACAAAATGATCCCAAGAAACAGAAGTTAAAGTAATTGAAATTTCGCACCCATTTCCAAATCTCAAACCAAAAGAATTTACAGTGCGACAAATTATCAAACCAATATTTCAAAATTTCCGCACAAACTTTCAAACTAAATGGGTCAACTTTTATCAGAATCAAAGTTCCGATATCAAAATTATCAGTTACTCCGAAAATATCACCAATTTAAATCGAAGAATTTACTACTTTGGGAGTTAAGGGTCAAATAAACTATCAACCTACAACTTGTATTTGATTCAAGACTATTCAAGAGGTCACCTTGAATAATTGTCGCACTAGTTTAATTCTCGCGCTGGTTAATTGAGCTGGTTGATACTTTAAAATATTGGTACAGTCTTTTTCAAAATTATTCATACTAATGCGACAAAATTATTCATACCAATACTTCAAAATTATTCATACCAAATGGAAAATCCTACCAACCGTTAACAGAATTCAGTAATCAGAAAATTTATATTTGGAAGATTGCTCTAATATACCATTCCTAGAGTCTTCCAATTAACGGTTGAAACGGACAAACTAAAGTACTTTCCATGTTATGCTGTATATTAAAACTTGTACTTGGTATGAATAATTTTGTTGCACTGGTATGAATAATTTTGTAATATTGGTATGAATAATTTTTTCGCATTGGTTGAATAATTTTGAAAAATACTGTATGAATAATTTTGTCGCACCAATTTCCAATCTCCAAACCAAATGGTACAATGTTTCAACCAACTTTCTAAGTAAATTTTGAATCTTAATATGGATGATTCTATTTTACAGCATTGGGAGTCATAATTAAGAGTTAAACGGACAGAACTGACCTGGTTTCTTTTATCCTTACAGTATTTTTCAAAATTATTCATACTAGTGCGACAAATATTCATACCAATATTTCAAAATTATTCAAACCAAATTCAAGTTCTTAACACAAGATAATATGGAAACTACTTTAGTTTTTTCGCTTTTGAAGCTTGATTGAAAGACTCTAAGAATTTTATGAATGGGTAATTGTCCAGATATAAAATTTTTGATTACTGAATTCGATCAAAAGTTGGTGTAAAACATAATCTATTTGGTATGAATTTTGTCGCACTGGTTGAATAATTTTGAAAAATACTGTACAACACTTTTATGGTGTGAAAAACTTGCGAAGGGTACGAACTTTGAATTATTGGTTCGAAATGCCCGGTGCTATGAATATTTTTAAAAATTGTACTTATGTTTAAGTTAGAGAAGATTAATGAATAAATGGAATATTATAATAACAAATGAGTAATGACTTTTGAAATGTGACATTCAATTTTTATTGGTGTGATTGTTGGAGTATTTGGTGTGACATTCTTTTTATTGGTGTGATTGTTGGAGTATTTGGTGGTTTGGCTCAACTTTAAATGAAGTAGGAGAGCTTTATTTTGGGATATCCGAGGTGACTCACCAGCCAATCAGATTGGTAAGAACACTGGAATGTTGCCATCTACTGACACCCCGGCCAAGTCATGTTACTGGAAATGTCTGTATGGTAAGTAACTGTAGATTAGTCTCTAAGTTTATATCTGACAAGTAATCTAAATTCTCATATAGCTGATGGAGAGACTGTATGGAAGTGACTGAGAAGTATGATTACAGTATTTTTAAAAATATTCAACCAATGCGACAAAATTTCATACCATATTTCAAAATTTCCATATTTCAAAATTTCCATATTTCAAAATTTCCATATTTCAAAATTTCCATATTTCAAAATTTCCATATTTCAAAATTTCCATATTTCAAAATTATTCAAACCAAATAAAAGTTTTATATACAGCATAACATGGAAATTTAGTTTTGTCCGTTTTGACTGATTGGAAGACTTCAAGAATTTAATGCAGCAGCAATCAGCAGATATAAAATATTTGATTACTGACGTCTATTAAAAGTTGGTGTGAAACATTATTATTTGGTTTGAATAATTTTGTCGCACTATGAATAATTTTAAAATATTGGTATGAATAATTTTGAAAGACTGTATCATCTAGAAGTAAGATATTATATATTGTTTCACTCCAGATTGGTAGCACTAGAATGGTAGTCACTCTAGCAGTATGATATTATAGGTGGAGTGACTGTAGAATGGTAGCACTAGAATGGTAGTCACAGAAGTATGATATTATAGATGGAGTGACTGTAGAAGGGAAGTCAAAGAAGTATGATATTATAGATGGAGTGACTGTAGAAGGGAAGTCAAAGAAGTATGATATTATAGATGGTGTATCACTGTAGAATGGTAGTCACTAAGAATGGTAGTCACTCTAGCAGATGATATTAGCTGATGTATCACTCCAGATTGGTAGTCACTAAGAATGGTAGTCACTAATGAAAGTCACAGAAGTATTATCTTCTGGAGGTATCATTGTGGAATGGTAGTCACTCTAGAAGTGTGATGTTATAGGTGGAGTATCACTGTAGAATTGTAGCACTAGAATGGCAGCACTAGAATGGTAGCACTAGAATGGTAGCACTAGAATGGCAGCACTAGAATGGTAGCACTAGAATGGTAGCACTAGAATGGTAGCACTAGAATGGCAGCACTAGAATGGCAGCACTAGAATGGCAGCACTAGAATGGCAGCACTAGAATGGCAGCACTAGAATGGCAGCACTAGAATGGTAGCACTAGAATGGTTCTGACGCTATCAATGTCTTCACATCGTCCTGATGGCAAGTCTAAGGTAGACTTGAATCACTTATCCCCATCTTAGATTCATCACTTGCTTGTATTGCACTTGTATTCATTAGACCTCTATTGAAATAGCACGGATGCTTAGCAGTGTGTATTCCGAATTATCAAGAATGGGAAGTAGGAGTGATATAAGTGACTTAAGTGACTGGTAGAACTCATAGAGAGCGCGTCCTATAAGAGTCTCACGTGACCACTCACATAACGCACTAAAATTTTCTCACCCCCTCCAACCCCATGTCTTCCTCTATCCAGCTCCTTAACCCCAAGGCTGAATCCATCAGACGCGCCCAGGCGCTCCAGGTCAACATTGCAGCAGCCCAGGGCCTCCAGCAAGTGTTGGCATCCAACCTTGGCCCCAAAGGCACGCTCAAGCTCTTGGTGGACGGGTCCGGCAACCTCAAGTTGACCAAGGACGGCAAAGTGTTACTCACAGAAATGCAAATCCAGCACCCCACCGCTGTGATGATTGCACGTGCTGCCACGGCACAAGACGAGATTACTGGAGACGGCACCACCACGGTTGTTTTGTTGGTGGGAGAGTTGTTGAAACAGGCCGAGCGCTTTATTTCTGAGGGCGTGCATCCACGAATCTTGGTGGATGGCTTTGAAACAGCACGTGAAGCTTCATTGGAGTTTTTGGCAGGTTTCAAGCTGGCTCCTGATCTGTTTGACCGTGAGTTCTTGCTCCAGGTGGCGCGTACTTCGGTGGCCACCAAGGTTACTCCAGAATTGACCGATGTGTTGGCGCCCATTGTCACCGATGCCGTCTTGTCTGTTCAGGGCGACGACAAGAAGAATATCGACTTGCACATGGTGGAGATCATGACCATGCAGCATGGGAACGCCACCGATACCCAGCTCATCAAAGGCTTGGTATTGGACCACGGCGCCAGACACCCAGATATGCCCCGTGCTGTCAAAAACGCCCACGTGTTGATTTTGAATGTTTCATTGGAATACGAAAAAACTGAGGTCAATTCCGGCTTTTTCTACTCTTCTGCCGAGCAAAGAGAGAAATTGGTCAACTCCGAGCGCAAATTCGTGGATGACAAATTACGCAAGATCGTCGACTTGAAGAATGAAGTGTGTGGCTTGGATAGCGATGCTGGATTTGTGATTATCAACCAAAAGGGAATTGACCCCATGTCTTTGGACGTGTTGGCCAAACACAATATTCTTGCATTGCGCAGAGCCAAAAGGCGGAACATGGAGCGCTTGCAGTTGATTGTGGGAGGAGAAGCTCAAAATTCCGTGGATGATTTGACCCCAGACGTCTTGGGCCGGGCAGGCTACGTTTACGAAGAGAGCATTGGCGAGGACAAGTTCACACACATCACCGAGTGTACGGAAGCACAGGCGCTGACCATCCTCATCAAGGGCCTGACCAATCACGTGTTGCAGCAGACCAAGGATGCCGTGAGAGATGGGTTGCGTGCTGTGGCCAATGTGGTCAAGGATGAGGCCATTGTGGCCGGAGGCGGAGCCTTCTTCATGAGCTGCAATAATCACCTATTATCGCTGAAAATCTTGAAGGGACGCAACAAGCCAGGAATCAAGGCGTTTGCTGAGGCGCTTCTCGTGGTGCCCAAGGTGTTGAGCTCCAATGCAGGACTCGACTCTTTGGAGACGGTTTCTGCGTGCCAGGATGAAATCATGGACGGTCACGTGGTGGGAATAGACCTTGTTTCTGGTGAGCCCATGGACCCTACACTCGAAGGTGTATGGGACCTGTACCGGGTGATACGGAACGCCATCTCTGCCGCAGCCGGAATAGCCTCCAACTTGCTTCTTTGTGATGAGCTTTTGAAGGCGGGAAAACTGTCATTGAAGGGCGGGCCAGGAGGGCAACCGCAGGGGATGCCACAGGGGATGCCAGGGATGATGTAGGGTAATGTAATAGATATAGATAAGTGGAAGGGTAGGTGTTTTCAAAATTATTCATACCAAGTTTTAATACAGTATTTTTGAAAATTGTTCATACCAAGTTTTAATACAGTATTTTTGAAAATTATTCATACCAAGTTTTAATATAGTATTTTTGAAAATTGTTCATACCAAGTTTTAATACAGTATTTTTGAAAATTATTCATACCAAGTTTTAATATAGTATTTTTGAAAATTATTCATAGCTAGTGCAAGTTTTAATACAGTATTTTTGAAAATTATTCATACCAAGTGCAAGTTTTAATACAGTATTTTGGAAAATTATTCATACCAAGTGCAAGTTTTAATACAGTATTTTTGAAAATTATTCATACCAAGTGCAAGTTTTAATACAGTATTTTTGAAAATTATTCATACCAAGTACAAGTTTTATTATAGTATTTTGCAAAATTTTCATACCAAGTTTTAATACAGTATTTATAAAATTGTTCACCAGTGCGAAAAAATATTCACCAATGCGAAAAATTATTTACCAGTGCGAAAAATTATTCACCAATTCGAAAAATTATTTACCAGTGCGAAAAATTATTTACCAATTCGAAAAATTATTCACCAATTCAAAAAATTATTCACCAATTCGAAAAATTATTCACCAATTCGAAAAATTATTCACCAATTCGAAAAATTATTCACCAATTCGAAAAATTATTCACCAGTGCGACAAAATTTTTCAACCAAAATTTCAATTTATTCAACCCAAATTTCAAAATTATTCAAACAGTGCGACAAAATTATTTAACCAAATTGCATAATGTTTCACACCAACTTTTAATAGTTTTCAGTAAGAAATTTTTTATCTGGACTATTGCTTCTATTTTTGGAGTCTTCCAATCAACGGCTAAACGGACAAAGCTAAAGTTTCCGTTATGCTTATTAAAACTGAAAAATTTTGAAATATTGGAGAAAAATTTTGAAATATTGGTGAATATTTTTGAAATATTGGTGAAAAATTTTGAAATATTGGTGAATATTTTTGTCGCACTGGTATGATTTTGAAATTGGTATGGATAATTTGTCGCACTGGATGAATAATTTTAAAGACTGCATAGGTAGGATGGGAGAGAATGGTGTACGGATGTACATGTAGGGAGGGTCGTGTACGGATGTACAGGTAACGAGGAGGGTGGTGTACAGGTGTAATATACGAATAGGTTCGGGCCGCGTTGTGCGATCCTCGATTATAGCTCTGGAGGCACACTCATGCTTGCAAGTCCTTATTTTATGCATGTTGCTCAGAGATATTTCCGGAAGTCAATACAAACAGTAGCAAACGCCGGGGCGTATATGCAGTCGCCCCTGGAACTGTCATAGTGATAGGATCCTCTACAACATACTGCCCTGAAACAGATTTGCAGCGCCAAATTCCGAGGGGTATCAGGGCACCGTGGGAGCCAGGTATGGCACATTAGTGTGAAGCACGCCAAGCGTGCAGCACAGTGCGCAAAGAATTACAGATTCACATTGTGCATGCAGAAGAGGTTTTAAAGACAAATCATGTGGGGCAGTTTTGTATAGTTTCCAGGCCTAGCAACAGCCGTGCTCAGGCCAACAACATGTTTACAAACAGGAGCCATATGAAAGCGGGCCTTTTCGGCAGCAGAGCGGCAAACGAAGATCCGTGCAGGAAAAGCTCAGTTTTCTTTGATCTATGCTCGCAATAATTAGAGTTGAAGCATCTGCGCAAGCACCCCAGGGCTCGGTCAGAGCTGCCGTATAGGGAGGTAAGCACCAAGCCACCTCACTGCAACCGTAGCAAAAGCGGCACGTCGAGAGCGCCTTCAGCGCGACGCAGATGGCGGGCCAGAAGCGTAGCACCAGAGATGATGGAAGCCCTAACAAGGAGACTCCAAACACTGCATAAGCAGGCGTGCATGCAGACGCTTACAGAGAGAGACATACATGACGCGCGGATCCGCATGGCAGGGAGAGGAAAAAAGCGCCCTTGGCAATAATATTTTTATTTTTTATTTTTCTTTTTTTTTGTGTTTCGTTTCTTCATGCAGTGTTTGCTTTTCCTTAGTCGTTTAAGCATATGCCTTTATATCTAGTACCTGACCCAGATACTACTGCAATGCGGTCGGAGTTTTCCCTACTACTCCACTTTTCTGTGTTCCTGCTTGTGTCTAATATTTTCGTTTAATTTGTCGTTTACCCACGACATTGTTATTACCCAGTGCTACGAATCCCCACATATCCCTTGCCAAGAGCAGTTGATGCATCTATTTCTGATTAGCCGTATGTTGATTTTGAGGAATGTGACCTGAGATGAGAGAGAGAGAGAATGAAGTGAAGAGAAAGAAAGAAAGAAAGTGAAGTGAGTGAAGTGAAGTGAAGTGAGTGAAGTGAAGTGAAGTGAAGTGAAGTGAAATGAATGTGAATGTGAATGTGAATGTGAAGTGAATGTGAAGTGAATGTGAAGTGAATGTGAAGTGAATGTGAAGTGAATGTGAAGTGAATGTGAAGTGAATGTGAAAGTGAATGTGAAAGTGATCAAGGGATGGAATATGTCTGACAAATACTTGGAGACTTACAAACTTCAGACAATCTCTAGTCACTTCACAATCTCTATCACAATCTCTATCACTCTCTATTTCCTTCACAATCTCTATCACTCTCTATTTACTTCACAATCTCTATCACTCTCTATTTACTTCACAATCTCTTTCACAATCTACTTACTTCAAAATCTCTATCACTCTCTATCACTCTCCCACGCTATTTACTTTACAACCTCGATTCTTATCTGGTCACATTAGTCTCATCCCACTCCTTATCATCCCCCATTTTATACTAACCTCAGAACTATGAGCAGCCAAACCCCAATCTGGCAATATCAAAACTCCGCCAATGGTGGCATCAGCGACGACCTTAACCCTGCTCGAAACAAGCCGTCGTCCCAGGCTCTCCCGAAACCGTTGCCTCAGCAGCTTCAGATGTCGCGGCCGCAACAGCACAATCTACTACAACAGCATTATTACACCCAGGGAAAGCTATATGACTCCAAATTCCCTGGTCCCGACACACAGGCCGGCCAAGTGGCGGTTGCTGGTGCCATGGCAAATGGGACCATGTCAAGTGGCAGTGGTGTTTCTGGTAATTCCAACAATATTCCGAGTGTTAATTCCAACAATATTAACAATATTCCGAGTGTTAATTCCAACAATATTAACAATATTCCGAGTGTTAACAATATTTCCAGTGTTAACAATGTTTCTGGACATTCCAATAGTGTTTCTGGACATTCCAATAGTATTTCTGGACATTCCAATAGTGTTTCTGGACATTCCAATAGTGTTTCTGGTCATTCCAATAGTGTTTCTGGTCATTCCAATAGTATTCCCAATGCTAATTCCAACAATGTTCCTGGTAACATTGGAAGTGGTGGTGGAAATACTGGTGCTGTTGGAAGTGGTGGAAATACTGGTGCTGTTGTAAGTGGAAGTGGTGCTGTTATAAGTGGAAGTGGTGCTGTTGTAAGTGGAAGTGGTGCTGTTGTAACTGGAAGTGGCGTCGGAAATTCCGCCGCACCCCCAAATATGTCCATCATGCGTGGTATCCCCCAGTCCTATCAAGTCCCAATGCATGGCTACGGAGTCGGCCCAGGTGAAATCATCAACAATAATTTCGGAAATTTCCAAATGCACGCAGACCAATGGGATCAGTTCGCCATGGGAGTGCGTCACCCCTCCAGCAGCGGAACCAGCGGGCCTGGTGGGCCTGGCATAGCCGTGGGACCCGTCGCATCCGTGACCGGCATGTCGCAACTCGCCGCCTCTAATGTCCCGGAGAAGAAGCCGCGGGTACGTGCGCACGGGTCGCACGGATCGCTCAGCAGTGACTCTCAGGATGAAAATGGCACCAAAGATTCCGAGTACGAAACCGAGCCGCCACATGTGCTGGGCAACCTGGGCAAAGTGGCCAAGCGTTCTCGAATGGGCTGTCTCACGTGCCGCCAGCGTAAGAAACGCTGCTGCGAAACGCGCCCTAAATGTACTGAGTGTCTTCGACTCCGCTTGTCCTGCACATGGCCCAAGCCTGGTACCGAGCATAAGAACAAGCCGAAAGAAGTGAAGAGCGAGGAGAATACGATTGAGCATGATATATACGGGAAGATCAAGGTGCTACGAGGAATAGTGGAGTACCGAAGCGACCAATAGGGGAGAATGAGAATGGGAATTAGGAGAATTGGAATTAGGAAAATTATGGGGAGAGGAGAATGAGAATTGGAATTAGGAAAATTATGGGGAGAGGAGAATGAGAATTGGAATTAGGAAAATTATGGGGAGAGAGGAGAATCAGAAATAGGAATTGGACTCAGCCACATCCATCTCAGTCATCCTGCTCTGTTTACGATCATACCGACATTGATGTAAATTATACTTGAGTTGTACGTATTACTAGTAACCGACTATAGTAATATCACGTGCCAAGTCAACTGACATTCCGTAAGATTTTACTAGGTACTATAATTGTATGTAGTTCATAACTAGATATTTCGCACTATCATATCGCACTATAGTTTCAAAGTGCGGCAAACGATCAACGCAGTAAATAAAATAATTCAATTATAAATAATTCAATTATCAATTATAAAATAATTCAATTATAAATAATTCAATTATAAAATAATTCAATTATCAATTATAAAATATTTAACTTTCGTACTTCGATCTAAAGTTTAATTGCTATATAGAAAAATAACCCAGTTTATTCCTTGATCGTTCTGAAGACTAAGTACAGTATTTTTCAAAAATATTCATACCAGTGCGACAAAATTATTCATACCAAGTACAAGTTTTAATATACAGCATAACATGGAAACTACTTTAGTTTTGTCCGTTTAGCCGTTAATTGGAAGACTCTAGGAATAGTATATTAGAGCAATCTTCTAAATATAAATTTTCTGATTACTGAATTCTATTAACGGTTGGTAGGATTTTCCATTTGGTATGAATAATTTTGAATATTAGTATGAATAATTTTGCGCGCTGGTATGAATAATTTTCCATTTGGTATGAATAATTTTCCATTTGGTATGAATAATTTTCCATTTGGTATGAATAATTTTCCATTTGGTATGAATAATTTTATTGGTTGAATAATTTTGAAAATAACTGTACACAAGAATTCTCAGATTAAGATTAAATATTGAATTTAATGAAAATTTTGCTTAGTAAGAAATACTGCGAAGGGGATGAATTTGAATTATATTTGGTTTCTTCGCGACTGAATATTTGTTTTCGCAACTTTGAAAAAATATTGTTTAGTCTCTTTCAAAATTATTCAACCAGTGCGACAAAATTATTCATACCAAATGGAAAATGTTACAAATCACTTTTATAGAATTCAGTAATCAGAAAATTTATATTTGGACGATTGCTTTTAATCTTCTTGGAGTCTTCCAATCAACAGTCGAAACGAACAAAACTCAAGTAGTTTCCATGTTATATATATTAAAACTTATATATCCACCTTGGGTATTACACTACCCACTGGCCCAAATTATAGCTACGCTGTGCGATTAGTGGAGGAATCACGATAGACCCCGTCTAACGTGATATATGCAAGTGATCGCCTTAAAATACAGTCGCCTTGACCAGTTATGGCTCACTACAGCCACTTCCATAACAGCCACCATAACAAA
>VATE01000072.1:30298-41774 GCA_008065195.1 Metschnikowia amazonensis | reverse complement strand
CCTGGGACTATATAATTACCTAGATTCCCACTTATTGGGAATCCATCAACGAATACACACGTGATAGGTAAAAGACGTTACTAAAGAATCTAACATTGGTATGAATAATTTTTGGTATGAATAATTTTGAAAAAGACTGTACTTCGCAACTTAAATATTTCGCAACTTAAATATTTCGCAACTTATTATTTCGCAACTTTCAATTATATTTTGAATTACTGTGTTTTCAAATTATCAGTGCGATTTTTTAGACCAATAATTAAAATTCAACCAAAT
Organism: Metschnikowia amazonensis; assembly: GCA_008065195.1. NCBI lineage: Eukaryota > Fungi > Ascomycota > Pichiomycetes > Serinales > Metschnikowiaceae > Metschnikowia > Metschnikowia amazonensis. The sequence goes on along the minus strand of VATE01000072.1, from coordinate 41,498 downwards.
ACAAGTTACACATGAACATGGAAACTAGTTTAGTTTGGCCCTTGCTCTTAATTTTGACTCATAATTGTATATAAGAAAGTATCCAGATTAAATTTCTAATATTGAATTCTAATAAATTGGTGTTAAACATATGCCATTTTGAAAGATTGTGGGAGTGGTCGAAAAATCTTTTGAATAATTTTAAAACACTGTAAATAATTTGTTTTTGCTCGCAACTTTGAATAACATTTGTTCGCAGCTTTGAATAACATTTGTTCGCAACTTCACTTCAACACTGTGCCACTGTATTTCACTAAAACTACTAAATTATATTCCTACATCTAAATACTAGACTAAGTAATAATCATCTACAATTTCTAGATGTCAATTTTTCAATTTCTAGATGTCAATTTCGAGATGTCAATTTCTCAATTTCTAGATGTCAATTTCTCAATTTCTAGATGTCAATTTTTCAATTTCTAGATGTCAATTTCTCAATTTCTACATGTCAATTTCTCAATTTCGAGATGTCAATTTCTAGATGTCAATTTCTCAATTTCTACATGTCAATTTCTCAATTTCTACATGTCAATTTCTCAATTTCGAGATGTCAATTTCTCAATTTCGAGATGTCAATTTCTAGATGTCAATTTGTCAATTTCTACTTGTCAATTTCTACATGTGAATTTCTACTTGTCCATCTGAAGATTAGGAGCGAAGCCAGTGACAGTGCAGGAACAGTCTGAGTACCCAGTCTGATACAGCTTCCAGTTCAGACAATCAAACAAATGGCAATCCTGTAATCTTGAAATTCTGAAATGTTCAATTTCTCAATTCACAATTCATCAATTCATCAATTTCTAAATTCATCAATTTCTAAATTCATCAATTTCTAAATTCATCAATTATCACATTATATACTTCATGATCGCATCTATGCAGGAGAAATACCCTTCAGTATTGTTCAGCCTTGGATTTAAAGTCAAATGGTAAACAATCTAAACGCAGTAAAATCGTAATAGTCTCGTACTGGCACCTACCATCCGGTCCTAGTGAATATCCTAGACTATTCACCTGGTCAGGGCTCCAAACCATTGCGAATACATCGATTTTTAGAGACTGAATGATGCTGATTTCTGGTTTAATCTAAATAACTGCTAAAGCTAATAAACTTTAACCGTAGTGAGTAGAAGTGTAGTGAGAAGTGTAACTTTATAGCTTTAGCTCTTTGCATCTTATAGTGTAAGTTGTTCACCTTATAAGTTAACCTAGTAATGTTCATATAAAATTTTATTCAAGATTATTGCTCACTTGACGGGTCATAACAAATGAATGCCTTTCTAAGCATCAGATGTACTAGAGAATCAAACAATTCTCTTAATTGATAGAAGGTATTGAGTATCCGTGTGTATGTTCTGACTGCATCTATGTGATACTACCTTTTTGGTCTATGTGATACTACCTGTATTAATCGATGTGTTTCAGTTTTTCAGATGTGTCAGTGTTTCAGGATGTTTATGCAAATGCTAATTAAATGTCAGTAGAGTCAGCCATCGATGTTGCATTAAATTATTAATTAAACACTGCGACTTGCATCAAAATTTTCTGTATTACGAGAAGTGAAGTGAGAAGTGAAGTGAGAAGTGTAATGAGAAGTGTAATGAGAAGTGTAGTGAGAATTGTAGTGAAAAGTGTAGTGAGAATTGTAGGGAAAGTGTAGTGAAAAATGTAGTGAGAAGTGTAATGAGAAGTGTAGTGAAAAGTGTAGTGAAAAGTGTAGTGAAAAGTGTAGTGAAAAGTGAAGTGAAAAGTGTAGTGAAAAGTGTAATGAGAATTGTAGTGAAAAGTATAGTGAAAAGTGTAGTGAAAAATATAGTGAAAATTGTAGTGAAAAGTGTAGTGAAAAGTGTAGTGAAAAGTGTAGTGAAAACTAGTGAAAAGTGTAGTAGTGAGAAGTGTATAGTAAAATATCCACTTTACTATTCAAGGTCGTAAAATCCTAATACAAAACTAATAACGTCCTATTATAATACTACGCAATAATCTTACGCATAAACTAAGCTAAAGTCATCTTTCCAATAATCAAGACCAAGAATATATATCGTAACTAATAATCAAAACCAAAATGTAATAGCTAATCGAAATATTATACTATGTGTAGTATGCTAATGTGGTCTGTTGCTAATGTCGTGGATGACCATGCGACATTCTTCACCGCACACCCGACACTAGGTATCCACAGTTGTTTACGAGCGGCCAAGACCGCCGGGTTTGGGAGGAAGAAGCCACAAAAATGCCCCGCTCGCTGCGCGCTCCTGCGCGCGCCTGCATATACTCGGGCCATGCGCGCTGCATGCAGGCCCGCCTCCACACGGTGGCTTGGAACAATCCTTATCCATGGAAGAGCCAGTGCTGGTGCATTGGCCAAGCGGTGCTATGCGCAAGGGAATCTCCGGGGTGTACGACTCGAGTGGATTCTGATGCAGCCTGCACCTGGCTTGCATAACCGAGAATTCGTCCTTTGCTTGTGCAGTATTGCGGGCGTGTGTCGGGCGTATGGGAAATACCTCGGCAGGAATCAAAAGTGGCACTGCTAGGATGAAGCTGATGAGGAGCTACACTGGGCTGGCGACATCGGGGTGCTGTCCATACACGACCCTCCATATGGTTTGCCACCAACTTAAGGTTCCGTATAGGGCCGAGATTGCGACATGACGACATTATGTGTCAGCTAGTCTCGAGCGCGGTAGATATTAGTAAGCGACGACATTGGGGGTTAGACGACATTAGATTAGACGACATTGGATTAGACGACATTGGAATGGGCGACATTGGAATAGGCGAAATTGGATTAGGCGACATTGGAATAGGCGAAATTGGATTAGGCGACATTGGATTAGGCGACATTACAGATTAGCAAGGTAATGAGCTATTTCTTGAGGTTTGGTTAGAGACAAGTTGGCCAGCAGAACATTGGACATTGGATGGCATTGGATATTGACATGACGACATGACGACATGACGACACGACGACATCACGATACGACATCACGACATTGGTGACTCCATATTAATACCGTCGATGATACAAACATCATCTTGAAGTTTTGGTCCGTTCATCCAAGTGTCGTTACGTTGTAGATGTGTGAGGTGTACTGGTCCTGGTGTACGGGTGTATGGTGTACTGGTCCTGGTGTACTGGTCCTGGTGTACCGGTTTATAGCGAACTGCTTTCTGGTGTACTGTTTTCTGGTGTACGGGTCAACGCGGTCTCTAGAGCTACGAACAACTCACTCTCCCCCCATATGTCTGAATCCACGCTAAGAGATCGCCAGATTAGTATGCAACTCCCCTATCCCCCCATTCGTATGTACTAACCCCAGGTGCCTTGGAGCGCATGCTCCACCTCAACAAAGACGGCGCCACAGACTTGACGTTGGCGTCTAAAAGCGAGGAAATCGTATGGAAGGTTTTGGTCATGGACCGCAAATCCCAGGCCGTCATCTCATCCATTTTAAGAGTCAATGATCTTTTACGCTGTGGCATCACCGTCCACTGCACTATTGCCGCCAACAGAGCCCCCTTACCAGATGTACCAGCCATTTACTTTGTGGAACCTACTGCCGACAATGTGGCGGTAATTATCCAGGATTTACAGGAGGAAAAGTACGAGTCGTTTTACATAAACTTCACTCTGAAAATTGAGCGAGAGCTTTTGGAGGAATTCGCCAAAAAAGTATCGTTGTGTGGCATGGGAAACAAAATCAAGCAGGTTTACGACCAGTACCTTGATTTTGTAGTCACAGAACGCAACTTGTTTTCGCTTGACGTGCCGCAGGTGTTCCGGCAATTCAACAACCCCAAGTCATCCGAAGATATGATCCATACGCTTGCCAATGAAATTGCAGATGGGCTCTTGGCCACTCTTATCACCATGGAGGCCGTACCCATCATCCGCTGCCCGAAAAACGGGCCTGCCGAGCTTGTGGCCACGCAGTTACACTCCAAGCTCCGGGATTACGTGTCCAATTCACGTCTTTCGGCGCCTCCCACCATCCAGCACCGGCCAGTATTGATTTTGTTGGACCGAAACATCGACATTGCGTCCATGTTCTCGCATTCGTGGATCTACCAGTGTATGGTGAGCGATGTGTTCAATTTGCGGCGCAATACCATCAAAATCACCAAATATGGTGATACGCCCGAGGTCAAGGCCTACGATGTGGACCCCAAGGACTTTTTCTGGAACAAAAACTCACAGTTGCCGTTTCCGGACGTGGTGGAAAACGCAGACCTCGAGTTGAACCTTTATAAGAAGGAGGCGCAGGAGTTGACCAATCGAACTGGAATTTCGTCGCTCAACGACATCGACCCCAACGCCAATACCGACACCTCGCTCATCCAGCAGGCCGTGCAGGCGTTGCCCGAGTTGACCACCAAAAAGGTCACGTTGGACATGCACATGGATGTTCTTGCGTCGCTTTTGAAGGAGTTGGAGGCGCGCTCTTTGGATAAGTTTTTCGAGGTGGAGCAAAACTACTCTAATCCCAAGGTTCAGAGCGAGTTTTTGGAGTTGATGAAAACGGATTCCAAAAGAGATAACTCTCTGGATAAGCTCCGCACGTTCTTGATTTTGAACTTGCTTACGGACTTGCCACAAAGCTTCATTTCCGATTGCGAGGCTATTTTCGCATCCAAATACCCTCTGATCGATATGGCCGCTTTCCGCTACATCTTGAAGTTCAAGCAGATTGCCAAGTTATCCAAAAACCTGACATTGAGTGAGCATCACACATCCAATGGCACTCCACTCAACGAAAACAACTCGGCGCTTTTCACAGGCTTATCCTCCAAGTTGTACGGGCTCACCGAGGGCAGAATATCCGAGGGTATCACCTCATTGGCCAGCGGCTTGAAGAAGATGTTGCCTGACAAAAAGACGCTTCCCATTACCAACATTGTGGAGGCGCTAATGGAGCCCAGTCATGCGTCCAACAACTCGGTGCAGATCACCGATGATTACCTCTATCTCGATCCCAAGTCACGTGGCGGACACCTGAAGCCACCCAAGCGACAGAGTTATGAGAATGCTGTTGTTTTTGTTGTTGGTGGTGGAAACTATTTGGAGTACCACAACTTGACGGAGTGGGCCACGCAACCCAACCGGCCGCCGAAAAACGTGGTTTATGGAAGCACGGATATTGTGACTGCGCAAGATTTTTTGAGTGAGGTGACAGCCTTGGGACACTTGGACAGTTGATTGTCACGAAACAGTGCAGATAACTTGATAAAGTGGTTGATAAGTCTTGAAATTCATAGAGTCATAACTATTTGAATTTATGTTCAAGAATTCTCTCATTGCTCAAACTTTGAATGACAATATTGTTTAATCGGGGAGGGGTTCTGAAGCTAAATCAATTCCCTATGTTCATGATGTGGACTATGGATCTGATCTGGATGTTCGCGATATTGTGTGGAATCTTAGGAGATTTTGGGATGTACGGGTGTAGCCTTTTATCCAAGACAAAGAACTGATTATTTCACACTACGACATTCAGCTGGGCTTTTTAGGATTTCTTCTTTAAGGTTATAGAGAATCGGCTGGATCATGCGTCACGATTCGTTGCTATGGCATGTCAAGAATAAATACGTTTTGTGCGTTTGAATCTTAAGACTGAATCAAAATTGTAACCAATAATTTGTATTGCTCAGATGTATACAAGTCAGTTTTGCGATTTTACCCATTACTCTGAGAACTACAAGAGGCAATTGTGCAAAGGTATCAATACTGAATTAAGAAGGTTGGTGTGAATATGGTATTTGTTGGAAGACTGCGCAACGAAACAAAATGGTTTGAAGTGTTTTAAAATTCAACCAATTTGAAATCAGTGCGATAAAATTCAACCAATTTGAAATACCAGTGCGATACAATTATTCACCAAAAGTATTCACCAGTGCGACTAAATTACAGTATAATTATAGCCCTACATCCAGAAGCTTACAAATTTCCAGTCTTCATACCATCATTCTCAAACTCACATGCAGCATTCCAAGTTCCTACACGGCTAGCCTGAAACATCTGGTGACCGTTAGCTGCAACAAGTTGAACATACCAAAGTCTATATAATACATTCATACCAATGCGACAAAATTATTCACCAATAAATTATTCACCAGTGCGACTAAATTATTCAAATTAATCACCAGTGCGACAAAATTAATCACCAATAAATTATTCACCAATGCGACCAGATAATTCACCAATGCGACTAAAATATTCAACCAGTGCGAATTATTCATACCAAATACAAGTTTAAATATACAGCATGACATGGAAACTACTTTAGTTTTCTCCGTTTCGACCGTTGATTGAATCCAAGAAAAGAATGTAATACAATCAGCAAGATAAAATATCTGATTACTAAAACTATTAAAAGTGGTGTGAAATTATGCCATTTGGTATGAATAATTTTAAAGTATTGGTATGAATAATTTTGAAATATTGGTATGAATAATTTGAAATATTGGTATGAATAATTATGGAAAGGCCTGTATTAAACCAGTGCGAATTATTCAAACAAATTTTTCAAAATTATTCAACCACGAATTATTCAACCACGAATTATTCAACCACGAATTATTCAACCAGTGCGAAATATTTGAGATTTGAGAAATAAATTTGAACTTGAGAAATTTGAACTTGAGAAATGAGAAATGAGATTGAGAATTGAGATTGAGAATTGAGATTGAGAATTGAGATTGAGAATTGAGATTGAGATTGAGATTGAGAATTGAGATTGAGAATTGAGATTGAGATTGAGAATTGAGATTGAGAATTGAGATTGAGATTGAGAAATCAACTTGGAAAATTTAAACCTGAGAAATTTGAACTTGAGATTTGAGATATAAATTTGAACTTGAGAAATTTGAACTTCAGATTTGAGAAGTAAATTTGAAACTGAGAAATAAATTTCAACATGAGAATTAAATATAAAACTGAGAAATAAATATAAACCTGAATTTCTGAATTTAAACCTGAAAATTTAACCTTAATATTCCACTCTCAAAACCTAAAGGCTGCACTATTTAAAGGGTCATCCAGGTCCAGCAACCAACCACATTCGAGGACCTGGTGCAAAAATGGATCAATCACTCAGACCTGGTGCAAAAATGGATCAATCACTCAAAGACCTGGTGCTCTGATTCAAACATTCAAACACCTTTTGCATTGATTCTAGGCCCAATTGACCACATACAGAACATCTATTCCTTAAAATAACCAATAAAAAGCATCTATATCGCACGTCTGATGTTGGTAGCATGGTTGAGAAGATCTGATCCTTGAAGACCGATCCTTATTTTCCTTCATATAACGTGTAGACAGGAACGTCTTGAAGGGGGTCAATAAACAGATTCCAAATCTAATGCATCACAGAATCCATAGAGGTGAATGATATCACTATCATGCTATCCTGAAACACATATGAACATACTGCTGATCAGGAGACGTCATAACTTCCGCTTTGCACCCGTACATCCCAAGTATAAGTAGAGAATCAATACTGTAGATGTTCAAACCAATATTTCAATCGCACAATCTTCAAACAAATGGCATAATGTTTCACACCAACTTTTTTTAGACTTCATTATTGGAATTTAAATCTGGTGAATTCCCATGTACTACTTTGGAGTCAACGAAGTGATTTTTTTATCCTGTTAACAACTTGTTAGGGGAGTATCTTTTAATCATGGTTTGTTTCCAACCAGTGCGGATTATTCAAACAATTATAAAATTATTCAACCACTGCGAATTATTCAACCAGTGCGAATTATTCAAACCAAATCAAGTTTTAATACACAGCATATCATGGAAACTAAACTAGTTTTGTCGGTTTCGACCGTTCTATGTAAGAATCCAAGAATATAATAATAATCGTCCAGATAAAAATATCTAATTACTGAAAACTATTAAAAGTGGTGTCAAACATTATGGCATTTGGTATGAATAATTTTGTCGCAGTGATTTTCAACGTTATTCAATCAGTGCGGATTATTCAAACAATTTTGAAATTATTCAACCAGTGCGAATTATTCATACCAATACAAGTTTTAATATACAGCCTCACATGGATACTACAATAGTTTTGTCCGTTTTGACCGTTTGTTGAATCCAAGAAAAGAATGTAATAGCAATCAGCAAGATAAAATATCTGATTACTGAAAACTATTAAAAATGGTGTGAAATTATGCCATTTGGTATGAATAATTTTTCGCACTGGAAAAATTATGAAAAATACTGTATTCACCAGTGCGACTAAATTATTCACCAATACAGTATTTTTCAAATTATTCATACCAATGCAACAAAAATATTCATACCAAATACAAGTTTTAATATACAGCATAACATGGAAACTGGTTTAGTTTTGCCCGTTTCGATCGTTTATTGGAAGACTGCAAGAATAGTATATATAAGCAACTGTTCAAATAAAATTTCTGATTACTAAATTCCATTAAAGTTGGTGTGAAACATTATCATTTGGTTTGAATACTTTTGAAATATTGGTATGAATAATTTTGCGCGCTGGTATGAATAATTTTGAAAAACAGTGTACAGTCTTTTTCAAAATTATTCATACGACAAAATTATTCATACGACAAAATTATTCATACGACAAAATTATTCATACGACAAAATTATTCATACGACAAAATTATTCATACTAATATTTCAAAATTATTCATACCAAGTACAAGTTTTAATATACAGCATAACATGAAAACTACTTTAGTTTCGTCCGCTTAGCCGTTGATGGGAGGACTCTAGGAGTGGTATATAAGAGCAATTGTCCAAATAAAAATTTTCTGATTACTGAATCTATTGAAAGTTGGTAGGAAACATTTTCCATTTGGTATGAATAATTTTGTCGCACTGTTTGAATAATTTTGAAATATTAGTATGAATAATTTTGTCGCACTGGTTTGAATATTTTTGAAAAATACTGTACTTCATATTACTCAACAAAATACAAGTTTTATTTACAGAAAACATGGAAATTCTTTAGTTTTTCCGTTCCGAAAACTGATTTAGAGACTCCAAATGGTATGAGTAATCTTCCAGATATAAATTTCTGATTAATTCTATTAAAAGAAACATAAAGGATCATGTTCAATTGCAAGTGTAAAAACCGTTTGGCTTCTTCGTCGTCTTGTACCCAAAGTCTTGGAAGTATCTCTCCAAGTAGGACTGCAGGTAAAGACAACCCTAGATATAACAAATGTCGCCAAAGAGCTTGTCCTTATTCTTCTGTCATTGTTGAGCTCCATTATGCCATTTTGGTATGAATATTTTTGTCGCAGGTGTGAATAATTTGAAATATTGCTATGGATAATTTTGTCGCAGGTTTGAATATTCTTGAAAAATACTGCACCAATGCGACTAAATTATTCACCAATGCGACTAATATATTCACCAATGCGACTAATATATTCACCAATGCGACTAATATATTCACCAATGCGACTAATATATTCACCAATGCGACTAATATATTCAAACAAATACAAGTTTTCGTTGTAGTCATGAGTGATATCAGCCAATTTCTTTAAGCCCAAATGGTTGAACCAGACGGCTTGCTTAATGTCGCTTCCCAAGATTGCATTGCGGGAATCGACTGTAGGCCCAATGGAGATCACGTTACTCTTTTTTTCGAAAACACGCAACTCATTGGCCTCACAATTCTTAACCAAAGTCGAGTCCAAAGGAGGCTTCAACGTCTTTTACTTGTACTGTAACCACTTTGGTGATTCGATTGTGTACCAGTTTGGGTGGAAAAAGCCATCCATTATTTATTTACAGAAAACATGGAAATTCTTTAGTTTTTCCGTTTCGAAAACTGATTGAGAGACTCCAAATGGTATGAGTAATCTTCCAGATATAAATTTCTGATTATTAATTCCATTAAAAGTTGGTGTGAAACATTATGCCATTTTGGTATGAATAATTTTGTCGCAGGTTTGAATAATTTTGAAATATTGGTAGAGTCCTTTTCAAAATTATTCCTACCAGTGCGACAAAATATTCATACCAATTCTCAAAAAGTTTCATACCACTTCGCACAATTTTTCAAACCAAATGACCACATGTCTCACACAACTTTTTAGAATTCAAAATTCTGAAATCTTAATTTAGAGACCTCATATATACTATACTTGGAGTCTTCCAATCAACGGTCAAGAGGGCCAAAACTTATTTAGTTTCCATGTTATATTGTATATAAGCACTTGTATTTGGTATGAATAATTTGTCGCACTAGTTTGAAACATTTTGAGAAATACTGTAATTTGAAATATTGGTTAAATATTTTCGCACTGGTATGAATATTCTTGAAAAATACTGTATTCAATGCGACTAATTTATTGAACCAAATACAAGTTTTGTTTACAGGAAACATGGAAATCCTTTAGTTTTGTCCATTTAGACCGTTGTTTGGAAGTCTTCAAAATTAGTATATTTAAGCAATCGTCCAGTTCTAAATATTCTGATTAGTGATTCTATTACAGTGTTTCAAATTATTCAGTGCGCCAAATTACAGTCTTCAAAATTTTTCATACCCGTGCGACCAAAATATTCAACCCAAATGGCATAATGTTTCACATCAACTTTTATAGAATTCAGTAATGTGATATTTTATATCTGGACGAGTTTATATTTGTTATTTGGGAGTCTTCAATCAACGGTCGAAACGGACAAGACTAAAGTAATTTCCATGTTGTACTGTATATTAATTTTGTATTTGGTTTGAATTTGAAATAATGGTATGAATTATTTTGTCGCACTGGAATGAATTATTTTGTCGCACTGGTATGAATTATTTTGTCGCACTGGTATGAATAATTTTGAAAGACTGTATTCAGTGCGCAAAATTATTCAGTGCGACAAAAATATCAAAGCAATATTTCAAAATGTTTCATACCACTTCGCATAATTTTTCAAACCAAATGACGACATGTTTCACACCAACTTTAATAGAATCCAGTAATCAGAAAATTTAAATCTAGACTATTGCTTATATGCAATACTCTCGTCTAATTAACGGTCGAAACGACAAAACTGAAGTACAGTCAAAATTATTCATAAATGCGACAATTATCCATAGCAATGTTAAATATCCATACGAATGCGACAATTATTCATACCAATATTAATTATCCATACCAA
>VATE01000072.1:12159-30288 GCA_008065195.1 Metschnikowia amazonensis | reverse complement strand
ATTAATTATCCATACCAATATTAATTATCCATACCAATATTAATTATCCATACCAATATTAATTATCCATACCAATATTAATTATCCATACCAATATTTCAAAGTTACTCAATCCAAATACAAATTTTATTATACAGCATAATATAGAAACTGACCCCTAAATATATATATGACGCAATCTTCAGATTTAGATTTAAGAATACTGAATTCTATTAAAAGTTGGTGTGAAACATGATATTTGGTTTGAATAATTTGAAATAATGGTATGAATAATTTTGTCGCACTGGTATGAATAATTGTGAAGGGGACTATACCAAATGGCATAATGTTTCACACCAACTTTAATATTTTTCAGTAATCAGATATTTTTTATCCTGCTGATTGCTCATATATACTATTCTTGAAATCTTCCAATCAACATTCAAAACGGACAAAACTAAAGAATTTGTTATGTTGTATAATAAAACTTGTATTTAGTATGAAATTTTGAATATTGGTATGAAATTTATTGGTTGAATAATTTTGCGCGTTGGTAGACTGTTTTTCAAAGTTATTCAAACTAGTGCGACAAATTTTTCAAACTAGTGCGACAAAATTTTCATACCAATATTTCATAATTATTCATACCAATACAAGTTTTAATATACAGCCTCACTTGGATACTACTATAGTTTTGTCCGTTTTGAATGTTGATCGGATGATTTCAATAATAGAATGTAACAGTTATCAGCAAGATATAAATATCTGATTCCTGAAAACTATTAAAAGTGGTGTGAAATATTATGCCATTTGGTATGAATAATTTTGTCGCACTGGTATGAAATTTTTGAAATATTGGTATGAATAATTTTGTCGCACTGGTGTGAATATTTTTGTTGCACTGGTGTATTTTTGTTGCATTGGTATGAATAATATTGAAAAATACTGTATGAATAATTTTGAAATCTAAAGTAGTTACATGATATCCTGTAAATAAAACTTGTATTTGGTTGAATAATATGAAGTATTTGTTGAATAATTTGTGAAACACTGTAAAATTTGGTGTGAAACATTATGTGATTTTGTTTGAAGGGAGAATATCGAAGTATTGGATGAATATTTTGGAAATATTGGATGAGTATTTTTGTCGCACTGAATAATGTTAAATTGCTTGAATATTTTAAATTGGAATATTTTTCGCACTGAATATTTATAATGCTTGAATAATTTAAATTGCGTGAGTATTTTTCGCACTGAATATTTTAAATTGCTTGAATATTTAAATTGCTTGAATATTTAAATTGCTTGAATATTTTAAATTGCTTGAATATTTTATGTCAGTCTCACAAATATTTACTAAACATAAGTTAAAGTCTGGTGACCTCAACTTTCTTACAGCCACTTGGTGGCTCGATTCGATGGCCTTCACTCGATCTTACTACTTCTACAGTCTCTTTCCGTGTACCGTCCCGATCTTGAATATATATCTTGATATTCTCAATCAAGAACATTGACTCATCTGAAACTCAGGTCTCTGTTCGAAGTTTCTGGAATCTCCAGCTAGTCATAACGTACATCCATCAAATAAAGACCTTCGTAACTGTAAAGGCCATCTGTGAGCCCATAAGTTCAACTATCCATAACGCCAGATTCATTGCACATTCACTCAAAGTAATGACTAAAGTAATGACTAAAGTAATCACTAAAGTATCTCAAAGTAATCACTAAAGTATCTCAAAGTAATCACTAAAGTATCTCAAAGTAATCACTAAAGTATCTCAAAGTAATCACTAAAGTATCTCAAAGTAATCACTCAAAGATTGCTCAAAGGTAGCCCTTGGTGGACTCCAAAATCTCCAAGGAATGCGCCGAATCCAAGAATAATGTCTCACACTCCTCCACATCGGAAAGGAGAATCTCGTTTCTGTTGAAGGTCTTGCTCAAAACTCCAGCAGGTGCCATCAATTGCAAGGCATAACGCAACGAAGAATTAACTCCATGGAAAGCCAATTTGTCCAAAGCTTCCGGCGCAATATTGAGCTTCTCCAACGTAGCCCGTTTCTGAAGAATGCCACGTATCTCGTCCTTCTCGTAAGGTATGGTCTTGACAATCAACAAACGGTCAATCAAGTCTGGCGGACACCCGTGTGGGTACTTTGTGTCGTCATCCGTACCCCTGACGGTGGTCATGCCTCTGTTTGAAGCCAACACCACAATAGGCGCCATGGAAGACTCCAACGCACGGTTCAAGTAGGTGAAGATTTCAATATCCAACATGTTGACCTCGTCAATGAACAACACGCCCGGAATGAGCTCGGCCACGCCCTGGTCGATGTATTTTGCCACCACCTTGTTGACCTCCGCACGCAACTTGTCGGTAATCTCGGTCTTCTTGGGCTTCAACAATTGACCCATCATCGACAACACATCCTGACCTCCCTGGGGCCGGGCATTGGCCACGTCCAAATCGTGCAACGTCACCTCCTGAACAATTTCCTTTTTCTTGTGTACCTCACCCTTGGGCAATGGCACGTACTCTTCGGCCTCCAAGTCGAATTCTGTGGCGTAGGCGTCCAGCCGGCCCACCCTTTTGACAGCACCAGTATTGGCCTCCACATAAATTACATCTCCAACCACCACACGCTCTTTTTGGATGCTCTCGTAGATGCTGGGGTCAAGACGAAGCGATTTGGTGCCCTTGGCAGTCTTGAGCCCCACCACCACATGCAGAATGGTCTTTCCGTAGCCGCCCAAAGGGTTTTCCGCCTCTTCAGGCGTGAGTTCCGTGACTTCACCCTCATAAACCTCCTTGGTTTCCTTGATACGCAAGCCAATGGACTTGCGGAAGTTTTCCATCAAAGCAGCGGTCTTTTTGACCTCGGCGCTATACAATTCACTGCCCACAATAGGACAAAAGGGCACCTTGGGGCCCAATTCCTGCAGAATTGCCAATGCCAAGGCTGTTTTACCAGTTCCTGGAGGACCGGCCAATAAGATAGCTTTGCCGCTCATTTTCTTTGTTTTGATTAGATCCACTATGATGCCACACGCCTCCCTAGCCTCTGTCTGGCCCACAAAGCCGCCATCGACTTTTTTGGCGAGTCCATTTTCGTCGAGCCCGAGTCCTTTTATATGCGTGTGCGTGGCACTGCGGGAGTTCTTGTCCTGCTCCTTGATTTCGTTGATTTGAACCATGATGGGAGGAGTAGTGGTAGAGAAGAGATTTGGAGCTCCAGCGCGGGACTGTATAGGTGTAGATCAGTACACCTATATTAGTACATCAGTACACCATTACACTTACAAGTACCTCAGCCCAAGTTCTGCTGGTTAATGCCGGTCCAGGAATGGTTATAGGGGACTTGAAGCTGCGGATACATGAATCTATAAGGAGTGGAGTAGAGAAGCAGAGCTCATAGGGATGTACGGGTGTGGTGTATTTCGAATGCGAGTACAGTTTTTCAAAATTATTCAAGCAATTAAAATTATTCAAACTAGTGCGACAAAAATATTCAAGCAATATTAAAATTATTCACCAGTGCGACAAAAATATTCAACCAATTCAAAATGTTTAACACTTCGCAGAATTTTTCAAACCACTTCGCATAATTTTTCAAACCACTTCGCATAATTTTTCAAACCAATTCAAAATGTTTCATACCAACTTTAATAAATTTCAGTAAATACATATTTTATATCTGGCAATTGCTCTTATGTATTATTCTTGGAGTCTTCCAATCAACGGTCGAAATGGCAAAACTAAACTAGTTTTCATGTTATGCTATATTTTAAAACTTTCATTTGGTTTGAATAATTTTGAATTGATTAAATAATTTTAAATATTGGTTAAAAATTTTAAAAATTGATTGAAAAATTTAAAAATTGATTGAAAATTTTAAATATTGGTTTAATTGTGCGCGCTGGTATCAAAAATTTTGAAAAATACTGTACGCTAATCTACGATTGAGACGTCTTGAGGTCTATACTAGTCTCTGAAAAATAGTGTACGTGAGACTTTAACGGTAGTCTCTACCAAGTGGAAATGCCATAAAAGGATACTTTGACTTTAGGCTTCGAATCTCAGACCAATTTGCTGATCCTACTTTCTGGCATACTTCCTTGGCTATAATACGGATGATCTGGGGCAACAAATTAAATAGTATATAGGAATTTGTGGTCATAGACACGAGGATACGTATACAGTAGTGAGAAGGAGCATGAATTTATTTGTATTAAGCGGAAACATGGGAATTCATTGTATGAGAATCCTAGGGGTATAGAGAAGTCTGGTATAAGGTCTGAAAAGTAATCTCATAGCTAGGTTATGTAACTTCTCAGTGTTCACAAAATGGTCATTTCAAGAATATTAGATGGTCTACTACCGCAGTCAAGATGAATATACTAGGCATCATCTCCAGAGACTAACCTTGGTTATAGTCAGAAAAGTCTGGTATACTATGGCTGCAAAACGGAGGCGTGAATTGCCGGGAAAAGCAGGTAAGGAGTCTATTATTTTTGCTGACACGTTTTTGAAAAGTATTGAACATAATTCAAGTTGTGAATCAAAAGAATATTATTCAAATCAAAAAAGAATATTATTCAAATCAAAAAAGAATATTATTCAAGTCAAAAAAATGTTCATAATTCAAGTCGCGAATCAAATGTTCATAATTAAGTTTCGTTCTCCGCACTCTTCATACCAATATTTCAAAATGTTTCTACCACTTCAAGAATTTTTCAGACCAAACGGCATATTGTTTCACACCAACTTTAATAAAATTCAGTCATCAGAATTTTATATTTGGACGATTTCTTATGTATAGTATTCTGGAGTCTTTCAATCAACGGTCGAAATGGACAAAACTAAAGTAGTATGTATCCTGTAAATTAAAACTTGTATTTTGTTTGAATAATTTTTGAATAGTTTTGAACACTATAATTCAAAATTATAAAAAAATGTTCATAATTCAAAATTGCGAATAAAAGAATGTTCAACATGCAATGTTTTTAAACTATTCAACCAGTGCGACAAATTACAGTATTTTCAAAATTATTCATACCATTACAAAATTATTCATACCATTACAAAATTATTCATACCATTACAAAATTATTCATACCAACTTTTAATAATTTCCAGTCATCAGATATTTTATATCTTGATGATTGCTATTACACTCTATTCTTAGAGTCTTCCAATCAACGGACAAGCGGACAAAACAAAAGGAGTTTCCATGTTATGTTGTATATTAAAATTTGGTATGAATAATTTTGTAATGGTATGAATACTTTCGAAAAATACTGTACCAGTGCGACAAGTATTCATACCAATTCTCAAAAAGTTTCGTACCACTTCGCACAATCTTTCAAACCAAATGACGAAATGTGGCACACCAACTTTTTCAGAAATCTAAATCTAGAGAATTGCCTCATATTTCCACATTTGGGAGTCTTCCAATCAAGGGTCAAAAGGGTCAAAACTGGACTTGTTTCCATGTTATCTCGTATATAAGAACTTGTATTTGGTTCGAATAATTTTGAAATATTGATTTGAATAATTTGTCGCACTAGTTTGAATAATTTTGAAATATTGATTTGAATAATTTGTCGCACTAGTTTGAATAATTTTGAAATATTGATTTGAACAATTTTGTCGCACTAGTTTGAATAATTTTGAAAAACACTGTATTCACTCCAATTTTCAAATCATTCACTCCAATTTTCAAATTATTCACTCCAATTTTCAAATTATTCACTCCAATTTTCAAATTATTCACTCCAATTTTCAAATTATTCACTCCAATTTTCAAATCATTCTCTCCAATTTTCATATTCACACCAATTTTCAAAAGTTTCGTCCCTTTTATCAAACCAAACACAAGTTGTATTTACAGGATTTAATGGAACTAGTTCGGTTTTGTCCCTTGCCCTTGATTGAAAAACCCATAATTGTATATGAGACAATATCTAGACTAAGATTTCTAATATTGAATTGTAATAAAGTTGGGTGAAAATTATGTCATTTGGTTTGAAAGATTGTGTGGTAAGTAACGTTTGAAATATTGAAGAATTTTTCGCACGGTTTGAAGAATTTTGAAAAACACTCATACAGTATTTTTCAAAATTATTCATACCAAAAATATTCATACCAGTGCGACAAAATTATTTATACCAATATTACAAAATTATTCATACCAAATACAAGTTTTAATATACAGCATAACATGGAAACTACTTTAGTATTTTTCGTTTGACTGTTGATTGGAAGACTCCAAGAGAGGAATGTAATAGCAATCAGCAGGATATAAAATATCTTTTTATTGAAAACTATTCAGAGTTGGTGTGAAACTTTATGGCATTTGGTATGAATAATTTTGCCGCACTGGTGTGAATAATTTTGAAATATTGGTATGAATAATTTTGTCGCGCTGGTATGAATTATTTTGAAAAAGACTGTACCAATGCGACAAAAATATTCATACCAAATGGCATGTTTCACACCAACTTTTAATGGTTTTCAGTAACAGATATTTTTTATGTTGCTGATTGTTTTTATCTTGCTGATTGTTATTACATGCTATTCTTAGATTCTTCCAATCAACGGCAAAAGGACAAAAAAGTAGTTTCCATGATATGCTGTATTGAAACTTACAGCTGGTTTGAATAATTTTGAAATATTGAAACTTACAGCTGGTTTGAATATTTTTGAAAACACTGTAGTTGCGATCTAAAAATGTTCATAATTCAAGTTGCGATCTAAAAATGTTCAGAATTCATGTTGCGATCTAAAAATGTTCAGAATTCATGTTGCGATCTAAAAATGTTCAGAATTCATGTTGCGATCTAAAAATGTTCATACAGCATTTTTCGAAATTATTCATACCAGTGCGACAAAAATATTCATACCAATATTACAAAATTATTCATACCAATATTACAAAATTATTCATACCAAATACAAGTTTTAAACACAGCATAACATGGGCTACTTTAGTTTTATCAATCGCCACCGTTGATTGGAAGACTTCTAAATGTATATATGAGAAAATTTTCCATATTCAATTCCAAAATATTGAACTCTATAAAAGTTGGTGTGAAACTTGGTTTGAATAATTTTGTTACACTAGTTTGAATAATTTTGTTACACTAGTTTGAATAATTTTGAAATATTGCGGTGAATAATTTTGTCGCACTGGTTTGAATAATTTTGTCGCACTAGTTTGAATAATTTTGTCGCACTAGTATGAATAATTTTGAAAAAGACTGTAATTCAAGTTGCGATCTAAAAATGTTCATAATTCAAGTTGCGACGTTGTGCAAAAAGAGTCACGAGTATGTGGAAAAGTTGAAAAACACTACTAATGACGTTGAAGCAGCAGAACTCAAGACCATAAAAGTCAAGAGCCTGACCTAAATGGTCGAAATTGAGACTTTGATTAGTGAGCCAGCGGTACAGATGTCTATGCGGCATTGTAGTTTAAATGAGAGTATCACCGATGGATTTTTATATACCAAGTAAGATGTATTTTCATTCTTACACTCTAAGCGACCACTCTCTCTGATTATCTTATACTTAACTAGTAAGTGCTTGAGACTACAAAATTCGAATCAACCGGTACAGTGTTTTTCAAAATTACTCAGACCAGTGCGACAATTATTGAAACCAACACATAAGTTTCGTACCACCTTTCAAACCAAATACCATAATGTTTCACATCAACTTTAAATACAATTCAGTAATCAGAAATTATTATTTGGATGATTGCTTATGTAAACTATTCTTGAAGTCAACAGTCGAACAAAATAAAGTAGTTTCCATGTCATCGTTTGTAACACTTCTATTTGGTTTGATAATTGTCGCCGAATAATTTTCTCGCACTGGTCGAAAATTTTCTCGCACTGGTCGAATAATTTTCAAAAACACTGTAATAGATAATAGAGATTACTCAATTTCAATGCCCAATAGTTCTTGTATACACCAGCAGTAGTACTCTTGGCTCTAATAGTAAAAGATTAACCGTGTAGCTGTACTCTTTTATGAGTTGACTGACCGTGACCAAGTGTACTTCTATTGTGTCTACCCGTATACTCGTACTATGACATGCATCGCACTTACCATGGTCCATAATCAACGGTCTTTTTTCAAAGTTCTTGATCAAAGCTCTTATTCAACCTCCTATTCAACCTCCTATTAAAGCTCCTATCAAACCCCTAATCAAACCCCTATTCAAACCCCTAATCAAACCCCTAATCTAACCCCTAATCAACCTCCTATTCAACCTCCTAATCAAACCTGAATTGTTCCTTGGATCCTGTATATACCACCCTGTAATTAGTTTGAGAGATGCGAATTTAAATTAATGTTCTTAAAATTATTCAAAGCAATTCAAGGTGACCAAAAAATATTTAAACCAAGCACTTTTAGTCCACACGAACTTCTTAAATTTCAATATTTAAATCTTAATATGAAGAATTGTACTGCATTTGGAATTTTTGATTAATGGTCAACAGAACTGAACTTTCTTGTTATCTTGTATCGACAAGGTTTAGAAAGCTTTGAAATGTTGGTGTTATTTTAAAGTGGTTAATTGTTCGCGCTGATTTGAATCGTCTTGGTTCGAAATTTTCGCGGTGCTTGAATAGTTAAACATTTAGTCAAGTTCTAGAGTCGTTGTGGAGAAATCTGGAGAGTTCAGAAATTTCTTCAATGAATTTCAGTAAATTCATTATCAAAATCATAGGTTAATTACCTAAGTTTCTCATTATCATAGGTTAATTACCTAAGTGTCTCATTATCATAGGTTAATTACCTAAGTTTCTCATTATCATAGGTTAATTACCTAAGTTTCTCATTATCTTTAATTGTCTTCACAAATAATAATAGTTCAATCACCTAGTCAAAGATGATCATACTACCAGTTTATGTCTACAGTCCGAATTTGAAGACTGACTAGAAGAGTAGTGAGGAATCGTAGGTTGTAGATTTGATTCAAAGTGAAAAGATTACGACAGAATTAAATATTGCATAATCTCTTAGCATAACCTTGCTTAGAAAAGTGAATCTTGTATAGAGAATTACACTGGATTATTGTCTTAGATTGGTTCTGAGACTGGTGAGATTATTGGCCTAGATAGACAAAAGTAACGGAAGAATATTGGACTTTAATACCGACCTGAAATATCAAGTGTATGATAATTTTCAGTGAATAGAATAATTAAGTAGGAAGTAGAGTAGGAAATAGAGTAAATAGAGTAAATAGAGTAAATAGAGTAAATAGAGTAAATAGAGTAAATAGAGTAAATAGAGTAAATAGAGTAAATAGAGTAAATAGAGTAGGAAATAGAGTAAATAGACTTGAAATTTGACTAAATAGACTAAATAGACTAAATAGACTATATAGACTAAATAGACTAAATAGACTAGAAATAGACTAAATAATCAATGTCTAGAACAGTTCTTCTTCCTTTGATTGCAGATAGACAGCCTGTCCCCAAAAAAGCAGTGGAGAATGGTGTATTGATTTTGCCAGCGCTGCCCAAAACCAGGCAAGGTGAGCCTTTGTTTGACTGAATCTTCTGTCTTGACGCGGCAAACCCAGTGGCCAACAAAGCCGTGCTTTACGTCAATGTTCCCAAAGAGGCTTCGCTGATTACGTCATTGTTCCCAAAGAGGCTTCGCTGAAGTTTGACCGCAAGACTTTCAGAAAACTCGTCATCGAAACGTCCTTTCACAAAGACATTTCCCTCTATAAAGCGCTCGTCTGTTTGGTTCGAAGGATTATGGTACCATAAATTTTCAAGCTCAGAGCCCTTTATGGTGATGTCAGATTTTGAATATAAGGGGCCTGCAAGATCTTCTCCAACAATAAGTCTGTCACCTTCTTTGGATTCAATTATGGTGTACGTGAGGTCTCTATTCACACATATTGCTTTTTTGGCAGGAATAGTTCAAGGAGTCGAAGTCCAGAACAAGAGTGACAAATTGGATCCCCATTGACTAGACAAATCAGAGCTCTCGAGAGGAAACTTGAAATAGGCAGCCACGGACTTATATTTCGGGTTATACACCAATTCAGCTTCAGCCAAAGCAGTCTGGGTCTCACAACCCCATCCAACGGGCTTCAATTGTCTAGACAAAAGCCCATTCAGGTAAAATTTGAAGAATATTTCGAGCGCTTTCATATTCATGGGACATCGTCGGTAGGAGTTAGACTAGAAGTAGAGTAGATAGGGTAGGACTTAGACTAGGAAATTGACTAAAAAGACTAGGAAATAGAGTAAATAAGGTAGGAGTTAGATTAGAAAATTGACTAAAAAGACTGGGAAATAGACTATACTAGACTAGGAAATAGAGTAAATAAGGTAGGAGTTAGACTAGAAAATTGACTAAAAAGACTAGGAAATAGAGTAAATAAGGTAGGAGTTAGACTAGAAAATTGACTAAATAGACTGGGAAATAGACTATACTAGACTAGAAAATTGACAAAATAGACTATATAGACTAGGAAATACTAATAAGTCTTAATAGTCAGGAATTACTGTAGTCTATGTATTGCCCCAAGTCCCTATTAAGCTCTACCTTATGCAACTTAACCTTTGAATTGGCACGTGTCCATTATACGTTTCTTCCTTCCGTCGTAAATTGTCTTCATCAAAAACGAATAATTCATGTGTATATAATGATAAATGAGTAGTTATATAGAGTAGTAACTGTACCAGACTAGCATGCTCTAAGTTTGTATGGAAATTGTTTAACTCTGACCGGTGACTAATTGACTTGACTATTGAATGACTTGACTTGATGACTGTGGTAAGATGGTGAAGGCCGAGTAATGCTCAGTTGTAGATGTTGAGCTTAGAAACTTGATTTGTCTTAAGCCTCTCTGCTTCTACAATGAGATTCACTAGAGGTGGAGAGAACTAGAAGTAGAAGTAGAAGAAGTAGAGCTAGAAGATTACTAGAACAACTAGAAGCACTAGAATTACTAGAACTAGAACTAGAACTAGAACTAGAATTAATAGAAGATTACCAGAAGAATTAGAATTAATGGAATAATCACTAGAAGTTACTAGAAGAACCAGAACTAGAAGAACTAGAAGATTACTAGAATTACTAGTATTACTAGAAGATCTACTAGAACTACTAGAAGAAATACAATTTTGTCTTCCTTTCATGAATTTGTCTTCCTTTCATGAATTTGTCTTCCTTTCATGAATTTGTCTTCCTTCCATGAATTTGTCTTCCTTTCATGAATTTGTCTTCCTTTCATGAATTTGTCTTCCTTTCATGAATTTGTCTTCCTTTCATGAATTTGTCTTCCTTTCATGAATTTGTCTTCCTTTCATGAATTTCTGGTTCCCTTATCAAGGGGTCTGGGGTTAGCTCCTTAGCCTGGGGATCACCTGAGTACTTAAACATTGATCCCGGCTGAGCCGATCTGGTGTCACATTCCGTGACTTCTGGTTCCCTTATCACATTGTGAACGTCTTCCAAAAGATGGGGTTCAAGAGTACCATGTTAGTGCCAACATTGTTCACAAAGAAAACTGCGGATGGCCAAGACATAGGAATTGCACTTTATGTACTAGAAGAAGTAGAAGAAGTAGAAGAAGTAGAAGAGCTAGAAAAACTAGAAAAACTAGAAGAAGTAGACCTTGAAGTAGAATTTACTAGAAGAACTAGAACTACTAGAACTACTAGAACTACTAGAACTACTAGAACTAGAAGAACTAGAAGATACTAGAAGAACTAGAAGTTACTAGAAGAACTAGACCTAGAAAACCTAGAAGATTACTAGAATTGCTAGAAGATCTAAAAGATCTAGAAGAATTACTAGAAGCACAAGAATTACTAGAACTACTAGAAGATAACTAGAACAATTAGAAGCACTAGAATTTCTAAAAGAACTACTAGAAGAACTAGAAGAACTAGAAGAACTAGAAGAACTAGAAGAATTACCACAAGAACTAGAAGATTACTAGAAGAATTACTAGAAGCACTAGAACTAGTAGATTAGTTTCAGAAGAACTAGAATTACTGGAATAATCACTAGAAGTTACCAGAATTACTAGAAGATCCAGAAGAATACCAGAAGAATTACTAGAATTACTAGAAGAACTAGACGAACTAGACGAACTAGACGAACTAGAAGAATACCAGAAGAATCACTAGAAGCATTAAAAGAATTACTAGAAGAACTACTAGAAGAGTTACTTGAAGACTTGAAGAAATAATAGAAGAACTAGAAGAACTAGAACTAGAAGAACTAGAAGAGCTAGAACTTGAAGTAGAAGTTACTAGAAGAACTAGAAGAACTAGAACTACTAGAATTACTAGAACTACTAGAACTACTAGAGCTACTAGAACTACTAGAATTACTAGAACTACTAGAACTACTAGAACTACTAGAACTACTAGAACTACTAGAACTACTAGAACTACTAGAACTACTAGAACTACTAGAACTACTAGAATTACTAGAACTACTAGAACTACTAGAACTACTAGAAGATATAGAAGAACTGGAATTCAGAATCTTAGAAGATTACTGGAATTAGAAGAGTACTAGAATTACTAGAAAAAATAGTAGAAAAACTAGAATAACTAGAATCTAAAATCTAGAATCTTAGAAGATTACTGGAATTACTAGATCACTAGAACTAAGAAAATTACTAAAATTTCTAAAAGAATCACTACTTTACAGAATACAATACAGACCTTAATAAAATCACTAAATACAATCACAGACTACAATACTAATACACCAGACTACAACACTAAAGATATTAATTACATAATCAATACCCTAATCTAATCCATCACCATCTTCAAAGCTCGTTCGGTTCTAGCCTTCTGCTCTGATCTCAAAGATATCATACATGCAGAACAAATCCAGCGGAGCGGTTATGTTCTGGGTGGTCAGCGCTTATATTGTGGGTTGCTAGGCTTATGTTTTTCTTGACACTCCTTAATGTGGCATGCTAGGCGTAGCAATTGGGGATTTGGTTATAGTGGCGTTGACCCAGGCTGGCTCAGATCCTACACCCAGGCTGCCAGTTCCTAGCGTCCAAGCACAATCTTAGCTTAAGCGAAGAGAATAAGCTGTGCGCAGGGACTAAGCGCAGGATTGCCGATGCTTTCGCGCAGAAGCTTTGGCGCACCATTTGCCGCCGACTTAGCGATACCATGCAACTCTGTCGTCATCTAGGGTGCATGCTGCAAGATTCGGTTTGGGCTTCCTGCAAAACAAATACATTCCTGGCGTCGCAAGTCAGACCAGACCAAATTCTAAACATGGTATTCCTTGAAAAAACCCTTCGCCATACTTGCGTTGTGAGTTGGCCTTCTCTCCATGCACTGCAACTTTCGCATTGCTTCGAGACCTCGTGTAAAAGCGACATTCAAAATCGCACTCCCATCAAATCTTTGCTTCTGGTATCTGCAAGCGAGCAAAGCTCGCCTCGATACATGCAGGGCGCCTGTTCTCTTTCACATGATAAGAGCGGCGCTTGGAATGCGCCATTATCCGGGCTGCTATTTTAGTTTGGAAAATGCGGTGTACGGGTTTGCCGCCCAGGGCCCATATCCTCCTTACGACCACCACTATACATTCCACGGCGAACGCGTTGTTGTTGAGTGCGTTGTGAGTGATTTTTTGTTGAGTGTTTCGCGAATGCGTTGTTATCACGGGATTGCATACCTGTGATTTCACGGCCCTGCTTTTCTCTCGCATGAGCCTACCGCTAAAGACGTGTTTCTTTATTCTAGAAGGAGCTGGCGAAGCCGAGCCGGCCACCCGTCTCGTATTCCACCAGTCTCTCTATTTTTGAGCATTTAAAGATGCTCATTCTGGATCTGGTGGGGGTATTGATGCATAGAAGCTTGATTTAATAAGTATCATACGAGCTTTGTGTGCATTGAAAGTGGTGTATACTTTAGAAGCTACTGTGCATTAACATGCTTGTAAAGTTGGGTATCTCTCCACGCAGCCTCTTTGTCTATAGAAACCTCGTAATCTACTTTACAAAACCTATCCTTTCGAAACCCTTCATCTTTTCAAAACTTCTTTATCGGTACTAGTAGCTATGCAAGGCATCTATTAACCTTAAAACTGCTTCTGACTGTATACAAGCTTTACATTGACTGTGAACTTGTGTATTGGTACAAAACAGATGCAAAATCTTGCCTTAGACTAGTATTTAACAGTGCCAGGGTTTGATATGTAGTGGCCAGATCTCTACAGCTCACAATAGTTGGGCATGGTCGATTTAAAGTGATGGTTGCATCAATGCACAATTTACAGGTGCGTCTAAAGAAGATTCACTTAAACTAAATAGGAAGCTTCTCTGGGGTGGAGTTGCATACTAAGTGTATTTCACATTTAGCCCTCAAGCAGTACCTCCCCTGGATCCTGGACGCTGTTCCACTGCTGTAGCATCAACCGCTACCCGCTGAAGGAATTACTACTACTACCCACTTTGCATATCCCCGGTGCATACACCTCCTTAAAGGGCGCCAGCCTTCCATACACTACAAAAGGGCCAAATTGCGTTTAAAGAAGCTGTTTACAAGTCAATCGGGGTTTGTTTATGGTTGTATTAGCTGTAATAGGTGAAAACTCCGAATGAGACCAGTCTCTCGCTGCGTGGTTTCAGTTGCATGTGCTGCGCAGTGCCTTGCAGAAACAAGCAGCATAGTGCTGCGCGAATATGCACACCGGACGGAATGGCCCGACATTTGAGCCCGTGTCCTTATTTGACTTGTTGTCATAGGCCGATCCATAGAGATGGCTTCGGGCACGTGCCTGCGTGGAACCCACTATGCGACCAGCATTACCAGAAAACCCAGACACCAAAAGGGCCTTTTCTCTAACCCTTAAGATAGTCTACCCAGATATTCTATTATCAGTATACAGCGCCACCGCGGAGTTCCGCTTATTCGGGATTTTAAATTCCGCTATTCGTATGTCTCCAGCTCGCCTATTTAGGTGCGTTGATAGCGCAGAAAAAAAGCGTGATTCTCTGCGAGCAACGCACAATCTCCTATTCATGGTGCATGCAAAACGCACACTGCGCGACATTCTGCGCGAACTACACGGTCTGCATATTCACCACGTATGGCGTCTTGAACGACGTATCCTTCCTACCTGGCCTTTCGACTGCAAATTTAGCGGACCTCCATCATCCATTTGAAGGGACTTTCTTAGCCAGATTCCTGATGTGCACTTGCAGTTACCCAAATATCAACAACGGAATTGTGGCCTGCTGCATGCAGGATCACCATTTTTGCGGCTTCATTTTGTTAGTAGATTCCATGCAAATGAGAATCTGCGATTTCTTGGCTGAGGACGTCAAAGCCTTGGCCTGGAAGGTTTGAAGCCTGGGTTTTGGATGTTGAAGCCTCGGCTTTGGGCGTGGAAGTCTTGGCTGTAGAGGCAACAATGTCGGTTTTCGATCCATAAGGCCTGGCTTGAGTATTGAAGCCTCGGCCTTTCAAGTTTCAGTTGCTGTTTTGGTTTCAGAGGTTGTTGGGTTTCGGTGGCTGTTGAGTTTCAGAGAAATGTAAGGGCAGACTGTATGCAGTCTCCGCCAAACACCAAGGCCAAAAGTCGCCAGAGACGCTGGAAAGTCGGGGAAAAAGCGGTCTGGGCTTGTTTCGTCAAGAAATGATTAGGATCAGTATCTTTTGGAATAAGTGTAGACACAGGCTGCCGGCGTATGCCAAGCAATACGATCCCGGCGCAGTGGAGGGTATTCCGAGGGTAGGGAGCCAGGCCGAGTCGGACGCTGACTAAGCAATCTAGAGGCTAAGAAAGGGCATTATGCAGGAGCATCAATTGAATTGTATCCATGTAGTTCAAGTGGGCCCCAAACCCAAGGTTCCAGGGTCTACGAAGGCAGACCAGGCCAAAGTCCAAAAGTCCAAAACACAGGGCGGCTGGCCAGTGCGGTATATGCAGGAGCGGCGATTATACAGCGGTTGCTATGAGCGCTGAAATCAGTACCTCCGGCGCGTCGCGATCACAAGTGAATGAGGATCCAAATACACCAGAGGTATAAGACACCCGTACATCTCGGTAAACATGAAGGAATGATTTCGATAATCAGCGTATTTTTAGAAGTCTTGGAAATTGATATGAAGTTTATTGGGCATTAAGGCAATGAAGGTTTCAGGTTGAGAGGAGTACAGTGAGCTCAAAGATTACTAACGCTCCAGTACAAGTATTTAAAATTATTTGAACCAATTCAAGTTCTAATATACACCATCACATGGTACTTAAGATTTATCAGTTTCGACCGTTGATTGGAAGACTCCAAAAATAGTGTATGAGCAATTGTCCAGATATAAAAATTCTAATTAGAGTGTTCAAAATATTCAAACAGTGCGACAAAATTAATCATACTATTCAAAATATTCAAACAGTGCGACAAATTTAATCATACTATTCAAAATATTCAAACAGTGCGACAAAATTAATCATACTATTCAAAATATTCAAACAGTGCGACAAATTTAATCATACTATTCAAAATATTCAAACAGTGCATTCATACCAAATGAAAAATGTTTCCTACCAACTTTCAATAGAATTCAGTAATCAGAAATTTTATATTTGGAAAATTGCTCTTATATACCATTCCTAGATTCTTCCAATTAACGGCTAAACGGACAAAACTAAAGTAGTTTCCATGTTATGTTGTATATTAAAACTTGTACTTGGTATGAATAATTTTGTAATATTGGTATGAATAATTTTGAAAAAGACTGTATTCAAACAGTGCGAAAAAAATATTCATACCAATATTTCAAAATTATTCAAACTAGTGCGACAAAATTATTCATACCAATATTTCAAAATTATTCAAACAGTGCGACAAAATTATTCATACCAAATGAAAAATGTTTCCTACCAACTTTCAATAGAATTAATAATCAGAAATTTTATATCTGGAAAATTACTCTTATATACTATTCTTGGAATCTCTTAATCAGTGATCGAAACGGACAAAACTAAAGTAGTTTCCATGTTATGCTGTATAATAAAACTTGTACTTGGTATGAATAATTTTGTGATATTGGTATGAATAATTTTGTGATATTGGTATGAAAAATTTTGAAATATTGGTATGAAAAATTTGGTCGCACTGGTATGAAACATTTTGAAATATTGGTATCAATAATTTTGAAAAACTGTATTTCAAAATGTTAACCACTTCGCACAATTTTTCAAACCAAATGACGAAATGATTCACACCAACTTTAATAGAATTCAGTAATCAGAATATTTTTATTAAGACAATTTATAATAATATTTTTGGAGTCTTCTAATTAACGGTCGAGAGACAAAACTTAAGTACCATGTTATGCTGTAAATTAAAACTTATTGCTTTGAATATAGTTTTTTTCAAAATCATTCATACCAGTGCGACAAAATCACCATACCAATTTTTAGAATTATTCAAACCAAATGAAAATGTTTTACACCAACTTTAATAGAATTCAGTAATTATATATTTTATATCTAGACAATTGCTTGTATATATTAATTTTGGAGTCCTCAAATCAACTGTCGAATGGGCAAATAAACTAGTTTCCATGTTATGCTGTATTGTTAGATTCTTTAGTAACGTCTGTTTTACCTATCAGGTGTGTATTCGTTGATGGATTCCCAATAAGTGGGAATCTAGGTAATTATATAGTCCCAGGGCGAGCCAGCCCGAATGCTGGCTGTTTGTTATGGTGGCTGGCTGTTATGAAAGTGGCTGGCTGTTGGCTTTTATGAAAGTGGCTGTAGTGAGCCATAACTGGTCAAGGCGACTGTATTTTAAAGAGATCACATGCATATATCGCGTTAGACGGGGTCTATCGTGATTCCTCCACTAATCGCACAGCGTAGCTATAATTTGGGCCAGTGGGTAGTGTAATACCCAAGGTGGATCTGACGGTATATTAAAACTTGTATTTGGTATGAATAATTTTGTAGCGCTGGATGAATAATTTTGAAAAAATTGTAGTGGGACAAAATTATTTAAACTAGTGGGACAAAATTATTTAAACTAGTGGGACAAAATTATTCAAACAAAATTATTCAAACAAAATTATTCACAAAATTATTCAAACAAAATTATTCACAAAATTATTCAAACCAAATGG
>VATE01000192.1:0-25733 GCA_008065195.1 Metschnikowia amazonensis | reverse complement strand
ACCAGTTCATCCGTTTTGACCCTTGACTCCTAAATATAGTACATATGAGGCAATCCTAAGATTTCTTAGTATTGAATTCTAATAAAAGTTGGTGTGAACATTATACCATTTGCTTTAAAAGAATGTGCAAAGAGGTATGAAACATTTTGAAATATTGGTTTGAGTAATTTTGAAATATTGGTATGAATAATTTTGCGCATTGGTATGAATAATTTTGTTGCACTAGTATGAATAATTTTGAAAAAGACTGTAAGAAATGTTAAAAGTTTAGATTGTGCGAAATGCTAAGAAATGTTAAAAGTTTAGATTGTGCGAAATGCTAAGAAATCTGAAGTAATGGTTCCTGGTTAGCTGCGCTACCAAATGTTAGAATTATTATGCGACCTGGGGCGTTAGCCTATATTCGCAAGTGGTCTAAGCTTCTAACGGCTTGTCAATGTTAATCGGATCTTCCAGGAACAAAGACCTAACGGCGACTGCGTCGTCCTGAACGGCTACTTATAGTAGGAACTCACCGAACAGCGTTATGAATACTCTTAGTTACTTAATGATATCTATATTAGACTATCTTATCTAAGACGGTTCAGAGCCATAATCTGAGTCACTGTATGCAACAAGCGTGTCAGTCTTGTTCCTTTGATAAATAGTTCCATGATGTGTAGTTCCTCGCAAGTACCGTAGTACTCGTTTTGCATGTTCCAAATGTTTTGTAGTTGGCCTAGATAGGTATCTGGAGAGCCTCAGTACAACGAACATGATGTCAAGTCGAAGAGTTTTGGCAGCATAAAGTAGCTTATTGTAAAATTGGTTTAAATAATTTTGTAGCGCTGGTTTGAATAATTTTGAAAAACTGTAACATGAAAACTTCTTTAACACTGTAACATGAAAACTACTTTAACACTGTAACATGAAAACTACTTTAACACTGTAACATGAAAACTACTTTAGTTTTGTCGGTTCGACCGTTAATTGGAAGACTCCAAGAATGTATATAGCAAACGTCCAGTTTTAATTTCTGATTACTGAAATCTATTAAAGTTGGTGAAACATTATGGCATTTGGGTTGAACTTTGAATGGTTTGAACTTTGAATGGTTTGAACTTTGAATGGTTTGATATTTTGAAAACACTGTAAAGTTAGTATGTGAACCTGGTCGCGAAAACACTCGTACATCTCGCTGGATCTTTAAGCTTTATTAATTAACATTAGTTCTAAATATTTTTTTGAGTATGCAAATATCGACAAGGATGATTAGATGAGCTCCCGAGCGAATGTCCGAGTGTGAATGTCACTCCAGTTCAAATGACAAAAGATGTCCACATCAATTCCAGAACTGACAATGTATGACCAATGTATGAAAGATTCAAACACCAGTTGATATCTTGAATTAATATTTGAATGCCAGACTCTCCATAGTTTTTAATTCTTCAGGTCATCCTTCAGGTCATTCTTCAGGTCATTCTTCAGGTCATTCTTCGTAGTTCCATTAAGATTGCCAGCACTAATGGTCGATTTATTTAGCAGGCTTTATCAGTTGATACTGAAATATCTCAACCAGCCTTATATCAATCAGCTATCTTGATCACGTAGTTCATTCAAAATAAAAATACCCTCTTAGGGCTCATCCATCCAACTGAAAAACTCACTCATTTCATTCTTGAGCAATGAATCAGGTTCCATTGTCCCTTGATTATTGTTCCCTCCATATCAATCAATTGGTCTGGATCCTTGAACTCTCCCATACCTTCGTCAATGACTTCTTGAAACATGCAACGTTGTAGTCAATGATAGTGAGCAATTCGTCCATGTTGCCAATCTGCTGCTCGCTTTCATCGTCATTCCGGATCAAGGCTACAAGCGCCAACCCCCGAATCATCTGCTTCAAGTAAATCACAGAGCCGTTGGAGAGATGGGACACAGACTTCATGCCGTCCTTGTTGGCAGAGTCCCGGTCCGAATCCACGTACAAGTCGTCCAAGTCAATGGTTATGTCGATGAACTCGGCACACACCTCGTAGGTTTGAATATCCACGGGCGACGAGTCGGTGGCCACGTAAATCTTGGAATTGACATCGAAAAGAAACACCTTATCGATGGATGAGTGCGCCACCAAATTGTCCAACATATTCTCCAACGACGGCAACTCAGGCACGAGTTTCTGCACAATGCGTGAAAATGCCTCGTATATGGAGTGGTCAAAAATCGACGTCAAGTAAAACGATACCTGCACACCTTCCAAGCCCAAATCCAAAAGCTCGTCGCCTGTTCTCTGCATAATGTCCCTCTGGGCATCAATGCGGTAGTCCTCCGAGAGCCCGTCGATCTTATGGATGAGCACTTCGATATGGATCCTAGGGTTGGCCTTGTATGCAAACTCGATGATGGTCAGAAGATTGGTAAGGGCGTTCAAGTACTCGTCCTGCAGGTCGATCACGTACACCAAGGCGCCGACACTGGAGAAGAGCCGCTCGCTATCGTAAGTGGGTTCGAAGTAGTTGAGCTGGCCAGGCAACTCCATGACTGCCAAGTCTATGAGCGATGAAAACTGCTCGGTGGTGGGTTTGGACGTGGACTCGAGGTAGAGTGTATCTAGGGGTTGCATATTATGGAATACCACCTTACAAATGGACAGTTTTCCGCTGCGGCGAAGGCCCATGAGGAGGATTGTGGCGTTAGATTCTCCCATAGTAGAGGTAAGTTGGAGGGTAGGTTGGAGGTAGGTTGGAGGTAGGTTGGAGGTAGGTTGGAGGTAGGTTGGAGGTAGGTTGGAGGTAGGTTGGAGGTAGGTTGGAGGAGAGGTTGGAGGGAGGAATTGGTTGAGGATTGGAGGAAGGAATTGGATGACTGGGAATCAGGGGTGTATCAAGACGGGGTAAACTTTCAGAATGTTTAAACTCTGGAAAAGCCACTTCAAGGGGTATAAGATTAAGTCGGGCGCTGACTATACGTGGCGGTAAGAGTAGTAGGCTGGCGCAGGTGAGGTGAGTTTCGTGGATGAAACACCAGTACATCTCAGCATACCCTCTCACTTGATATAGAACAGAAGCCCAAAATCATGGCAGTGGTTCGCCAAAGAATCAGTCTGGATTTGATTAACCAGTATTTAGCCTGGTTTTGATTATTCTGGGTTGATGCTGGGTTGATCCTTTTTGATATCGTGGCTTTGATTTAATTGTTAGAGATATGCCCGTAAGGATATCAGCTTTTATATGTATACATTTGCCACCAGGAGTTTCTTGGGAGACAGGATCAGTGCAACGCTACAGTCCGTGCAGCCAGTCTTAAAATGTTAGGACCATGTTTCAGGAAATCCCGCACGCACTTGGTGTTGCAGGTCACGCCTCCACGCTCCCACGCTGATATAAAAGGGGTCTGCCATGGATAAATGGATGATATTTATCGACAACTTGATTCTTTACAGGTCTAAAATTGGACTTAATAGAGTGGATCAGACTAGATTGGTCTGCAATTGGTCTAAAACTACACAAGGAGTGGGATAGAGGGAGACTGGAGACTGGATATACTAGATTGGTCTGAAACCCAAGGAGTGGGATAGACTTGATTGGCCTGACTACAAATAGCAACCATCATGAATTCCCCTTCTTCAAGTCCAGTCAAAAGCCATTCGCCGGTTTGGGTTCCTCACACTTCCGTGTCTTCAGACAACTTTAGTGAAGCAGTGGTACTTGCTACTCTCCACCGCCAAACGGAGGAATACGTTCGGATAATAGATGAGATGGGAGCAAGGGTATCAGATGAATTGCACGCCACAGTGCATGAGCTTCGGCGGGAAATAATGGAAATACAGGCTCAAAACCTCTCAGGAAACCCAAGTGCCACGCTCATTCTGCCAACCCAAGAGTACCATAGTGCAAGGGTCCGACCAACAACCTCTCTGACCGACAATGGAAAGATGACAGAAGCCGAGTCTCCAACACCTCGCGGCCGTTTTACAGCAGGACCCAAGGAGATAAGGGACCCTTTGGACCCAAAGTCTCGGTGCGACAATACCATACTGTCAGTCATGGCCAGACTAGCAAGCATCAAGGAAGTCAGCACCGAACTGACATATCAAGAAATTGAACAGTTCGTCAAAGACTTCATCACAGTGGTTTCACGGCTGGGTCTCAGCAGGACTGAGAAGTTTTGGGCTTTCGAAAACAAAGGTTCTTTGTGCCAGAGTTTCCTGGTATACTGGAAGGATTGGAATGGACCTGAAGGAGAATTCGAACAAATGGTGGGAGAATTTCTCAAATCCACTCAACAGGGCGCTCCAAAGCGAAATCCTCACAACATGTCTTTGATAAGACTTCAGCAAGTTGGATCACTCGACACGTACTTTCACGAGTTTGGAAAGCATCTTCATTTGGCAGATGATGAATACCGCAGTGCTAAAGTTGCATTGGATATGTTTGAAGCTGGGCTCTGCGAGAGACTAAGAAACAAGACGGCCCACAAGAATTATGATGATTACTGGGGCATGTACTATGATCTCAAGCACAGCGAAGTACGAGAAAAGAATCGAACCACGACTCGGCGACCACACAAAGGTTTCTACCAATCCACCCAATCGGGTAAATCAAGGTCTAAAAGCAGTGACTGAAGCGTCTATAACAGAGTGATATGGATCCAATCACACCCAAGGCCAATAATCTATGAAATGATAACTGCAATTTACAACGCTTCCCATTGACTTTTTGATTTGGCAAGGTTTATGGATGTGTAATTGATATTGTACTGGTGCAAGAGGCAAGTCAAGGAAGTCAAAGGAAGTCACAGCAAGTCAAGGAAGTCAAAGGAAGTCAAAGGAAGTGCACAGAGGGATGAAGTTAACAATCAGAGAAAGACTCAGAGAAAGACTCAGAGAAAGAATCAGAAAATGAATCATCACTGTGTGATTAAAAATACTGAGTACGTCTTCAGCAATGAAAAAAAAATCAGTACCAAACTCTTGTCTCAAGTCGTTTACCTAGACTTTGCAAACAGTTCGGGGAATTGACTTGAACAGTGATTCAGTTTACAGTTCTCACGTGACTTGTTCAATCACCTGTCGATCATATCAATAGACCAGTCGTGAAAATTAAGAGCTTTCAGAAGAATACTTGAGACATTCTTAACCTCTGAACAAATCAATAAAAATTATAATTTCAAATTTCAGTACCAAAGTGTGGTAAGAAACTGTCAAATTGAGTGGTGTTTGAATGAATCGGATGGTACAATTTCTCGGTCTTCAGAATCAACCTTTTGCACAAAAAATAGCGACATGGCACCAATTTCTCATTTTCATTGAATTCCACTGGAATTTCAGGATATTCTACTAAAACAGTTCTGGTCAAAAAAGTCCATACCCCGAGTACGAAGGACCTACTTCGGCAAAAAAGAGATTGTTTGAGTGAAAATCTCGACTCACCAGCCTTCTATGATGGGAAACAAGCAGAATACCTTGAATTTGGCATAAAAAGGAACAATCGGATTTTTTCGAATTTGGCATAAAAAGGAACAATCGGATTTTCTCGAATTTGGCATAAAAAGGAACAATCGGATTTTCTCGAATTTGGCAGATCTATGGAGAGAGTAACCAAACCATCTTCTCTTACGTACAGATGATGTGGAGTTCTTTATGCTTTCTATTCACTATTGTACGGGAAGGAAATTGTGAATGTGTCAAATTTGCTTTTGGCCGTTTTCAAATATGTTATCAATTTTGATACATATTCTGAGCTGATGAATCTTCTTGGCTCCTTTTTTCAAAGACATTCTCAATTTCCTCAGAATGTTTGAAACCAAAACAAATTACTTCACACGAGCAACAAGCATCTCACCCTTTACAAGCGATAATCGAGCTATTGATTTAGTTCAAGAAATTTTGCAGAATTGGCAGAATTTACAACTCCTTAATGTTCAGTTCTTGGTCGGGATCACTTGTTCCAGGAACTCATCAATCAGCGCACAGTATTTCAAAATTATTCATACCAATGTGACAAAATATTTAAACACAAAATATTTAAACACAAATTATTTAAACACAAATATTTAAACACAAATTATTTAAACTGCAACAAATTATTCATACCAAATAACGAAATGTGTTACACCAACTGGTTTAGAATTCAGTAATCAGAAAATTTATATTTGGACCATTGCTTATATACACTCTTAGTGGAGTCTTCCAATCAACGTCGAAACGGACAAAACTGAAGTAGTTACCAAGTTATCTTGTAAATACAATCTTTTATTTGGTTTGAATAAAGTTGAAATATTGGTTTGAGATATTTGTCGCACTAGTTTGAATAATTTTGAAATATTAGTATGAATAATTTTGAATACAAGTGCGACAAAATTATTCAGCCAAAAGTTATTCAACCAAAAATTATTCAACCAAAAATTATTCCACCAATTATTCAACCAATTATTCAACCAATTATTCAGCCAATTCAACATTATTCAAACCAAATACAAGTTTTATACAGCATAACATGGAAACTCCTTTTCTTTTTTCCGCTTGGCTGTTGATTGGAGACTCTAAGAATAGAATATAATAGTAATCAGCAAGATATAAAATATCTGATTACTGAAATTATTAAAAGTGGTGTGAACATTATGTCATTTGGTTTGAAAGATTGTGCGAAGTGTGAATAATTTTGATATTAGTTGATAAAGGTCTATTGATACTCTACACTACTCTACTCCACTTTACTTTACTCTACTCTACTCTACTCTACTCTACTCTACTCTACTCTACTATACTATACTCTACTCTACTCTACTCTACTCTACTCTACTCTACTTTACTATACTATACTATACTATACTATACTAAACTATACTATACTATACTATACTATACTATACTAAACTATACTATACTATACTATACTATACTATACTATACTATACTATACTATACTATACTATACTATACTATACTATACTATACTATACTATACTATACTATACTCTACTCTTTTATACTATACTATACTATACTCTACTCTACTCTACTCTACTCTACTCTTCTATACTCTGGTGTCTGCTCCTGCACACCCGCGTTGCAACCATTCTATACTGTACCCATACTGAATATGTGCAGCCCTGGTAAATTGTTGAATATTTTCAAACACTTCTAAGTCTTTAAAAGTAATAAAGTTCGAATTGATATTATTTAATCAGTAAATACACAAAAGCCTTTCATGATAAAGTCAGCGCAGAAGACATTCATCCGAACTGTTCCCCTTTCAGGCGGTCAAAATCTTTGCATCGTTTTACGATGAAGATCCTGATGTCCCATTCCAAATCTCAAAATTGTGGTCCCATTCTAAATCTCAAAATTATCTCAAAATTGTGGCTCGATATTCCTTATGGTTTGCAGAAAAGATTCATAGCCACCATTCAGATTACAAATATCTATATGCAGGACGTAAGCTAGGCATAATTTGTTAGCACTTGACACCTGCTCAGAACTTGCGGGTGTAATTAATAAGGCACGACAAATGCTTGCCACATATAAAAGCCCATGACCGGTTGTGAATTCATCAATCCAGATCCAGATAATCAACCAGTCTTCAACAACCAACCTCAACACTCACCCTCAATAGTGACCAGCTTTTTGAACGCAAGGTACAGTTCCATGTTCTGAGATCTTCTGCCAGCACATCGTATTTTCCAGGAAGAGGCTGACGTTCATGTGGAATGTCTGCGTTGTAGTCAAATTCCTTCCTCCGAGCCTTGATCTTCAGAGTCAAGCTCACACTTATACCTGCAGCCTTTAACTCGCGGCGTTTCTGAAGTACAGTCTTTCAAAATTATTCATACTAGTGCGACAAAATTATTCATACCAGTGCAACAAAATTATTCATACCAGTGCAACAAAATTATTCATACCAAATGGCATAATGTTTCACACTAACTTTTAATAGTTTTCAGATTTTTAATATCTTGCAGATTGCTATTACATTCTATTCTTGGAATCTTCTAATTAACGGTTGAAACGGACAAATTAAAGTAGTTTCCATGTTATGCTGTATTTTAAAACTTGTACTTGGTATGAATAATTTTGTAAAATTGGTATGAATAATTTTGTCGCACTGGTATGAATAATTTTATCGCATTGGTATGAATAATTTTGAAAAATACTGTAATGCAATCCGCCTGCTCTCGGCAAGAAGCCGCTCGCGGTCCTTCATTTTTGAATAATTTTGAAATTGGTTGAATAATTTTGATATTAGTAATAATTTTGTCGCACTATTCAAATATTTTTGATATTGGTGAATAATTTTGTCGCACTATTTAATAATTTTGATATTGGTTGAATAATTTTGTCGCACTGTTACACTGTTTTTCAAAATTATTCGTACCAGCGCGCAAAAATATTCATACCAATATTTCAAAATTCTTCAAACCAAATGGCATAATGTTTCACGCCAACTTTAATAGAATTCGGTAATTATATATTTTATATCTGGCTGATTGCTTGTATATAATATTCTTGGAGTCTTCCAATCAACCGTCGAAACGGGCAAAACGAAAGTAGTTTCCATGTTATGTTATATATTAAGACTTGTATTTGGTATGAACACTTTTGAAAAAAACTGTAAATTATTTTGATACAGTATTTTACAGTTTTTTCAAAAATATTCATACCAGTGCGACAAAAGTATTCAACCAATATCAAAATTATTCAACCAATATCAAAATTATTCATACCAAGTACAAGTTTGTCAGATCCACCTTGAGTATTACACTACCCACTGGCCCAAATTATAGCTACGCTGTGCGATTAGTGGAGGAATCACGATAGACCCCGTCTAACGCGATATATGCATGTGATCGCCTTAAAATACAGTCGCCTTGACCAGTTATGGCTCACTAGAGCCACTTTCATAACAGCCAGCCACCATAACAAACAGCCAGCATTCGGGTTGGCTCGCCCTGGGACTATATAATTACCTAGATTCCCACTTATTGGGAATCCATTAACGAATACACACCTGATAGGTAAAACAAACGTTACTAAAGAATCTAACAAAGTTTTAATATACAGCATAACATGTAAACTACTTTAGTTTTGTCCATTTAGCCGTTAATTGGAAGACTCTAGGAATGGTGTATAAGCGCAATCGTCCAAATATTTATTTTTTGATTACTGAATTCTATTAAAAGTTGGTAGGAAACATATTCCATTTGGTATGAATAATTTTGTCGCACCCTCGCCTTTTCAAACCAAATAAAGTTGGTACATACAATATAAAATTTAAAATATCAGCTTTATTGACTCCAAATATATAAGAAAGCCATCCTCCAAAAATAAGTTTCAAATATTGAATTTTTATGAGTTGCTGTGAAACATTATGCCATTGTTTGAAAGATTGTATGAATGGGTGCGAAACTTATAATTATTGGTTTTGATAATATTGTCGCACTGGTTTGAATAATATTGTGCTCTAGTTTGAATGGTTTTTAAAACACTGTAAGCATTACTTAGTTTTAGGTTCCTAAAAATATCACTTCCCTATCAATTATAGCCTATACTATAGAATCAGAGACTCACCATCTCGTTTCCTACAAATATAGACGGTATCTTATTAGCATACTAATTTTGATATTGGTTGAATAATTCGCACTAGTTAGAAAATTTTTGATATTGGTTGAATAATTCGCACTAGTTTGAATATTTTTGATTGGTTGAATAATTCGCACTAGTTTGAATATTTTTGATATTGGTTGAATAATTCGC
Source organism: Metschnikowia amazonensis (assembly GCA_008065195.1). NCBI lineage: Eukaryota > Fungi > Ascomycota > Pichiomycetes > Serinales > Metschnikowiaceae > Metschnikowia > Metschnikowia amazonensis. The sequence goes on along the minus strand of VATE01000192.1, from coordinate 16,000 downwards.
ACTGTTTATGTTAGACGCCACATAGGTATACTACCTTTATGGGCAATTATAGCCTAGACTATGTAGTCAGAAACTCAGCAGCATCCTCAGTCTCCGTACTACCGCCACTCTGAAACTCAGTGATCAACATTCCCAGTTCCATCCTACTACCGCTCGCCTGAAACATTTGGTCACTAACTCTAACTCCAGGATGCATAACATCCTGAAGTCTATATAAGTTAACCTGATTTCCCTTCAAAAGGAATCATACACGAATAAATAAACAATCTGGCACTTGAAGTCATCAAAGAATCTAACAGTTTAAATAATTTTGATATTGATTGAATATTTTAATATTGATTGAATACTTTAATATTGATTGAATACTTTAATATTGATTGAATATTTTAATATTGGTTGGATAATTTTAATATTGGTTGAATAATTTCTCAAAACAACTTAAACCTCAAACCAAAATTTAACCAAAAAGTCGTCTTAAGAAATGATTCAGGAGGTATTGGGACTGGAATTGGGATTGGCGGACTACTACTTAAGGCAAAGTGGATAGTTAAAGACGCACTTCAAAATCCGAGATTATTCAGATGATTTCTAAAAGTCTACCTCAATACAGCCTTCACATCTACCTGCTCAACAGTCTCTATAATGGCGCTGCCATAACTTCCGCTTGCGGCTGCTGGAGTAAGTGAATGGCATCTCAGAGGCCAGAGACTGTATACACGAATGGTGCCATCATTGGCAGCAACTGCTACAGAACTTTCGTCAGGTGCTACCAGGGCACTAAGAGCCCGGAGCAGATCCCGGGACTTTGCCTCAGCAACGGGTGTTTGGCCTGGATATGGATACACTGCTGCCACCACGTGATCTTCACATGTCAGGTAGCCGAAGGTGACCAAGATCTGTCTGACCTGGGAGCTCCAGAACACCGAAGTGATTTGCCTTTTGGTATTGATTTCAGCTAGCAACTGGCCGGATCCGGTGTGCCAATAGCGCAAGTGGCGATCATTGCTGCCAGCTCCTGTAGCCAAGAGGCCAGGAGCCCAGGGACAAAACAGGATACCTTTTACAGCAGAGGTATGAGGGAGTTTACATTTAAGAAGGGGTCTTTGGAGGTTGCTTATATCCCATACGATGGCAAGGTTTTCATTAGCACCTGCTGCCACTTCTGTACAGGAGGAGTTAAGAGCGAAACCTGGAGTTAGTAGGGAGAGAAGAGAGATGAGAGAAAATGAGAATGAGAATGAGAGAGAAAATGAGAATGAGAATGAGAGAGAAAATGAGAAAGAAAACGAGAGAGAAAATGAGAAAGAAAATGAGAGAGAAAATGAGAAAGAAATGAGAAAGAAAATGAGAAAGAAAATGAGAAAGAAAATGAGAAAGAAAATGAGAAAGAAAATGAGAGAAAATGAGAAAGAAAATGAGAAAGAAAATGAGAAAGAAAATGAGAAAGAAAATGAGAAAGAAAATGAGAAAATGAGAAAGAAAATGAGAAAGAAAATGAGAAAGAAAATGAGAAAGAAAATGAAAATGAGAATGAGAAATTCAGAAAAAGAATGAGAAAATCAAAAAGAGAAAATCAAAAAGAGAAAATCAAAATGAAAATCAAAATGAGAAAATCAAAATGAAAATCAAAATGAGAAAATCAAAAAAAAAAAAATGAACAAAAAAAACATACCACAAATTTGTTGTGAAAATCCATACAATTGGGAAATCACTTCCATCACTTTACCTTGAATGTACTCCATGATGTAGATCTTCCCACAGGAATCACCTACCAAAAAGTGAACTCCATCAGGAAACCATTCAATGGTAAATACAGGAGATGGAAAAGTCCGTGTCATGTGAAAATTTGAATGTGTTACCGAGTACACTGAAAGCAGCCCATCCAATGTTGCGACTGCAAAGTGTCCTTGCGCAGAGCACAGAATACACAGCACAGGCAGTGTTCGCGGCTTCAAAGCAATGATATCTTCTACCACGCCCGACCCGTTCCACCAGTAGGCCTTCAGGTCTATGGCAATGGCAATGGACTTTTTGGCTGGTGACCATGATACCAAGTTGAAGTAGAAGTTGTTGACAAGGTTGTAGGCCACAAGGTACTGAAGCTCATTCAATTCGGCCGGTTTGCTATTGGTTTGAGCACCACTGAGAAGGCGATTCCGGGCCAAATCCACAGTCCACGAATTTTTGGTGAGCATTTCCATTACCGCGTGAGGAGACCGTCTACGAAGGTGCATTGGAGCCAAAGTGGGCCGAGTTGGACGGTGAGATTTTGTCCGCGCACTGGCCATAGCCCTTGTTTTTGCAGCCATTTGTTGTGAGTGCGCACTATTTTTGGATTCAATAAGAGATGCGACGCTTGCCATGCGCACTTTGGAGAATTTGCCGCGACTTTCGGTTCGACTCTCCAAAAATTCTAAATTATTGGCGCGGCTTTCGGTTCGACCCTCCAAAAATTCTAAATTATTGGCGCGACTTTCGGTTCGACTCTCCAAAAATTCTAAATTATTGGCGCGACTTTCACTTTGACTCTCCAAAAATTCTAAATTATTGGCGCGGCTATCGGTTCGACTCTCCAAAAATTCTAAATTATTAGCGCGACTTTCACTTTGACTCTCCAAAAACTCCAAGTTATTAGCGCGACTTTCACTTCCACTCTCCAAAAACTCCAAGCTATTGCCGCGGCTTTCACTTTGACCCTCCAAAAAATCCAAGCTATTGACACTTGCAAGGCTTTCTGGAGCAAAATTTTTTTCTCCTGGTGGAGGCTTGGAAGGCCACTTGGCTCGCCAAACTGGGTTGTATCGGAGAACTTGTGGCAGAAGCTTGAGGGCTATGGAGAGCTCGTCTTGCTGATAGCTGGAAACTGAAGTGCTGGGCACAGGTGGCTCGGTGCCGCCGCTGAATGGAAGTGCAAGGTACGTGGGGACTTGGTCATGTGACCCTCCAGAAGAAGAAAGGACGGGATATTTTGAGGAGGTTTCCCTTACGACTGGGAGAAGGCGATCATCGTTGCAAAACATGGAGCAGCTGATTTTTGGTAGAAAGTGCAGTTATGAGCAAATATTGAGCAAAGCCTTGATTTAAGGTTTAGATAAAGATGGTAGCATGAAGCCAGAGAGCTAGAGCTAGAGAGAGCCAGAGAGAGCTAGAGCTAGAGAGAGCTAGAGAGAGATGCACTCTGAGTTGATGCTGCTGTTGCTCGGAGTTCAATTTTACAGTACTGCCACTTCACACTAACAGTGAAAAGCAAGCGATCTGGGTGTCAAGGCCCGAATAGGAAGTCAAGCACAGGAAAGGGCCGATGGATATGAAGCAATTATCAGGAAAAGCTAGGTGTTTTGATAAGTCAAACAAGGACACGATCAAATGGGAAAGAGCAAGTAAGAGTTGAAATGAAGACTTTGTGAAGAATGCGGACTTTGAGTGCGGTAAAGTTATGAGTGCGGTAAATTTTGTGATGAATGAGGTGAACATTTGTGATGAATGGTGAACATTTGTGATGAATGCGGTAAATTTTGTGATGAATGCGGTAAATTTTTGTGATGAATGGTAAATTTTGTGATGAATGCGGTAAATTTTTGTGATGAATGAGGTAAATTTTTGTGATGAATGCGGTAAATTTTGTGATCAATGCGGTAAATTTTTGTGATGAATGCGGTAAATTTTTGTGATGAATGCGGTAAATTTTTGTGATGAATGCGGTGAACTTTTGTGATGAATGCGGTAAACTTTTGTGATGAATGCGGTGAACTTTTGTGATGAACGCAGTAAACTTTTGTGAGGTACAGTCTTTCAAAATTATTCAAACCAAATAAAAGTTTTAATATACTGCATAACATGGAAACTACTTCAGTTTTGTCCGTTTGCCTGTTGATTGGAAGATTCCAGGAATAATATACAAGCAATCGTCCAGATTTAAATTTCTGAATAATGAATTCTACTAAAAGTTGGTGTGAACCATTATGCCATTTGGTTCGAATAATTTTGTCGCACTAGTTTGGATAATTTTGAAATATTGGTTTGAATAATTTTGTCGCATGAATAATTTTGTGGTAAAGTATTTTTCAAAATTATTCATATCAGTGCGACAAAATTATTCATACCAATATTTTTATTCAAACCAATATTTCAAAATTATTCAAACCAATAAAAGATTTAGTATACAACATAACATGGAAACTACTTAAGTTTTGTCCGTTTTCCCGTTGATTGGAAGACTCCAAAAATAGAATGTTACAGCTATCAGCAAGATAAAATATCTGATTACTGAAAGCTATTAGAAGTTGGTGTGAATCATTGTGCCTTTTTGTTTGAATATTTTTTCGCACTAGTTTGAATAAATTTGAAATATTGGTATGAATATTTTTGCGCGCTGATATAATTTTGAAAAACACTGTACCCATAGTGGATCTGAAATATATTTATAAAATATATAAGGATGAATAAAAATTGGAGCCATATAAGTTTATTTTTTGATATTAGTTTTTACTTTAATTTTACGTTAAGATGTCGTCGCTTCCTTGTATTTTGCACCCATTAACCTATACCTGCATATACTCCCTGCGCGCACTCAAGTCACCGTCACCACAACCTCTCCTCCAACATGAACCTCCTTGTCCCTCTTTTGGCAGTTTCTGCCACCGTCATTAATAAGGTGGACCTGCATCTAAAACATCCCTTCATCGATGAGGTGTTTCATCTCCGCCAATGTGCAGTCTTCTGTGCCCACAACTTCGCCTCGTGGGACCCCAAAATCACCACGCCGCCCGGCTTGTACTTGCTAGGTACAGCTTATGCGCAAGTGTTGAAGGCAATCGGCATCCCCAATCCATGTGGCCCTACTTCATTAAGATTCCTTAATGTTATCGGAGGAGGCCCGGTGCTATATGCAGTGCTAGGTCTATATCCCACAAGAAATTACAGACGGGTCAACATCCTCAGTCTCCCACTCTTGTACACCTACAACTTCTTGTTTTACACGGACGTTTGGTCCACAGTGTTGGTGGTGGCGGCGCTTATGGTGGTGTTACGTTGGCCCAATGGAAAAGGGTCTGCATACAGCAATGTGCTTGGGTTCCTCAGTCTCTGGTTCCGGCAGACGAACATTGTGTGGATTTTGTTTCTAGCGGTTTTATTTGTGGATATACGGCGCCAACGTCAGCGCCACACCGAAAGTTTCGGTGGAGTGGCCCGGGATATTACCTCTTTTGTGCGCTCGGCCTTTTCCGATTGGCTCTTGCTCATTCCTTTTGCAGCCAACGGGCTAGGTTTTTTGATGTTTTTGATATGGAACGGAGGCATTACTTTTGGCGATAAGGAGAACCACCAGGTGTGCTTGCACTTTGTGCAGGTGCTCTATTGTGTGGTGTTTATGGCGTTTTTTACCATTCCTGTGTGGATCTCTCCTGGCATAGTATATGAATACGGGGAGTTTTGTGGGATTAGTGGGATGAAGAAGAGGAAAGTTTCGGGAACTTCTGATGAGAATACACGGCCTGGCCTAACTTCTGTCCTGAAAAATCTCGTATTTCTCCGAATACTTGCTACTTTGTTGTCGTACGGAGCCATCGCCTTCATCATCAAGAACTTCTCCGTGGTTCATCCGTTCCTCCTCGCTGACAACAGACACTACACGTTCTACATATACCGGCGGATCTTGAGCAAAAGCTGGTCCATTTTGTTGATGACTCCTGCATACCACTTCTGCACGTGGCTTGTGGTCCACCTTCTCAAGCGCACACGGCGAGTGTCGCAACCCAGGATCTCGCCCTTAACAATCATTGCATTTTTGGGAGCCATGGCCGCCACACTCATTCCGTCGCCGCTCTTTGAGCCCCGCTACTTTATTATTCCATTGACGTTGTTTCGAATTTTCATTGTGCCTGTGGACCATACGGCGCAGCGGCATTTGGTGGAGTTTACATGGTACACGATGATCAACGTGATGTTTTTTGTAGTTTTCTTTAGCTACGAGTTTACGTGGTTTTCGGAGCCAGGGTTGCAGCGCATCATCTGGTAAGTCACATACTAAGAGTTCTATAATCATGGATGTTGAGTGCTCACTAAAAAATGAGTCATAGGATTTTATGTGTAGAAGCCACGTCTGGTGTTTCACTTACATAAGCAATGTAGATACTTTTAGAGATGTGGATAGTAGAAAGTCAGAGACAGTAGATACTTTTAGAGATGTAGATAGTAGAAAGTCAGAGACAGTAGATACTTTTAGAGATGTAGATAGTAGAAAGTCAGAGACAGTAGATACTTTTAGGGTTGTGGATAGTAGAAAGTCAGAGACAGTAGACAACGTCTGCCTAGTTTCAAAATTATTTATCAGTGCGACAAAATTATGCAATATTTCAAAATATTCAAACTAGTGCGAAAAAAACCAATATTCAAAATATTCAAACTAGTGCGACAAAATATTCAAACAATATTTCAAAATATTCAAACTAGTGCGAAAATATTCAAACTAGTGCGAAAAAAACCAATATTTCAAATTTATTCAAACCAAATACAAGTTTAAATATACAGCGTAACATGGAAACTACTTATGTTTTGTCCGTTTTTCCGTTGATTGGAAAACTCCAAGAACAGAATGTAATAGCAATCAGCAAGATATAAGATATCTGATCACTGAATTCTATTAAAAGTTGGTTTGAAAATTATACCATTTGGTTTGAAAAAATTTGTCGCACTACAGTTTTTTCAAAATTATTCATACCAATTCTCAAAAAGATTCATACCAATTCTCAAAAAGTTTCATACCACTTCGCATAATCTTTCAAACCAAATGACGAGATGTATCACACCAATTCTTTTAGAATTCAAGATTCTGAAATCTTAATCTAAAGGATTGCTTCAGACTTCCTCTTTTGGGAGTCTTCAATCAAGGATCAAAAGGGCCAAAACTAATTTACTTTCCATGTTATCTTGTACAAACTTGTATTTGGTTTGAATAATTTTGTCGCACTAGTTTGAATAATTTTGAAATATTGTTTGAATATTTTGTCGCACTAGTTTGAAAAATTTTGAAAAACACTGTATTTCAAAATGTACCACTTCGCACAATCTTTCAACCAAATGGCATGTTCCACACCAACTTATCATAGAATTCAATTTTCTGAAATTTAAATATGGATGATTGTTTATATACTCTTCTTGGATTCATCCAATCAACGGTCGAAACGGAAAAACTAAGGTAATTTATATGTCATCTTGTAATTATAACTTGTATTTGGTTTGAATAATTTCGCGCACTAGTTGAATAATTAAAAAGTTTCGTCACTTCGCACAATTTCTCGAGCCAAATGTCATATCTCACCAACTTTTATTAAAACTCAATATTCAGAAATCTTTAATCTCAAGGATTACATCATATATCTACATTTGAATTCATGTGTCAAAAAGAATGAACTAGCTTTATTATTGTTCTGTATACAACAACTTGTTTTTGGTTTGAATATGAAGTATTTTGCATATGAAGTATTGATTTGAATAATTTCGCACTGGTTGAATAATTTCGCACTGGTTGAATATTTTCGCACTGGTTGAATAATTTTGAAAACTAAATTTCACCCTTCGCAGTCTTCACCAAAATGCATAATTACTTTAGAATTTAATATTTTGAATTTTAATCTGGACGATTATTTCATCACCACATTGGGAGTCTTTTATTAATAATCAAACGAACGGAACTGGACTACGTATTCTCTATACAACTTGTATTTAGTTTAAAGTGTTGAACTAAGGGTATGTCATATCAGGGTGCAGATTGCAGATGAAACAAAAGTACAGTCTTTTTCAAAATATTCATACCAGTAAAATTATTCATACCAAATGGCATATAGTTTCACACCAACTTTCAATAGTTTTCAGTGATCTGATATTTTATATCTTGCTGATTGCTATTACACTCTTTTCTTAGAGTCTTCCAATCAACGGCCCAGCGGACAAAACAAAAGGAGTTTCCATATTATGTTGTATATTATAACTTGTATTTGGTATGAAAATTTTTGTAATGGTATGAAAATTTTTGTAATGGTATGAAAATTTTTGTAATGGTATGAAAAATTTTGTAATGGTATGAATAATTTTGTCGCACTAGTATGAATAATTTTGAAAAAGACTATACCAGTGCGACAATTATTCAGACCATTTCAAAATTATTCAAACCATTTCAAAATTATTCAAACCATTTCAAAATTATTCAAACCATTTCAAAATTATTCAAACCATTTCAAAATTATTCAAACCATTTCAAAAATATTTAATCCAAATACAAGTTATAATTACATGATAACATGGAAACTACTTAATTTTGTCCGTTTGGCCATATTGGAAGACTCCAAGAATAGAATATAAGCAATAGTTCATATATAAGTTTCTGATTACTGAAAACTATTAAAAGTTGGTGTGAAACATTATGCCATTGGTATGAATAATTTTGTCGCACTAGTATGAATACAGTATTATTCAAAATATTCATACCAATATTTCAAAATTATTCATACCAGTGCGACAAAAATATTCATACCAAATTCAAGTTTTAGTATACAGCATAACATGGAAACCACTTAAGTTTTGTACGTTTTCCCGTTGATTGGAAGACTCCAAGAATAGAATGTTACTCAGCAAGATATAAATATCTGACTACTGAACTCTATTAAAGTTGGAGAAAAATTATGCTATTTGATATGAATAATTTTGTCGCATTGGTATGAATAATTTTGTAATGGTATGAATAATTTTGTCGCACTGGTATGAATAATTTTGAAATTGTAATTTTGAAATATTTGAATATTTTGTCGCACTGGTTGAATATTTTTGAATATTTTGTCGAATGAATAATTTTGTAGTATTTTGTCGCACTGGTTGAACAATTGTAAAAAACACTGAGACACGATTCTCAGGAATCATAAAAATAAATAGAAGAAACGACCGTATTCTATTCAATAGTGGCTAACTACCATGGTTTCAGAACCCACCCTCAGCCACTATTATAGGTAATGGCTGATATGTAGCGGGAATACAGATCATTATTACCCAGGTCTGCAGTTGTGTGTAAATATTAAACAAGAAAAAACTCGACTAGTGCACACTGCTTGATCATAGGTCTTGATTAGATATTGCTAAGTCTGCTGCTTCTTCAATGTCTGTATACATAATGTCTCAGGTGGGTGGTGTGATTGGCAATGTAGTGTGATAGACTGTAACTATTTAGTACTAGTATTAGTACTATATCATTACTATATCATTACTAGTATGAGTACTAGTATTAGTACTATATCATTACTATATCATTACTAGTATCAGTACTAGTATTAGTACTATATCATTACTATATCATTACTAGAATCAGTACTAGTATTAGTACTATATCATTACTAGAATCAGTACTAGTATTCGTACTATATCATTACTAGTATCAGTACTAGTATTAGTACTATATCATTACTAGAATCAGTACTAGAATCAGTACCAGTATCAATACCAAACTCGCTTACCTCCTCAATCAAGTTTCTCAGACATTGACTTCATTGGACATATCTCATTCATTCTGAATAATTATATGAGTCATGTGTATCCAGAAGTTGACTGTGAGTTACCAGTTCAATTACTGGAGTTACCAGTTCAATTACTGGAGTTACCAGTTCAATTACTGGAGTTACCAGTTCAATTACTGGAGTTACCAGTTCAATTACTGGAGTAACCAGTTCAATTACTGGAGTTACCAGTTCAATTGCAATTACTGGAGTTCAATTGCTTCGTATTGCTTTATTGCTTTATTGCTTTATTGCTTTATTGCTTTATTGCTTTATTGCTTTATTGCTTTATTGCTTTATTGCTTTATTGCTTTATTGCTTTATTGCTTTCTGATTGCTGGAATTGCCAGATGTTGACAGACTTCCATAATTACTTCTTATCCTTAAGTGCCTCTCAAAAAGTCTGACCTATCTCACTCTTCAAACTCCATCCCCAACAATATCATCGTTGGGACTCCGTTCTCCAATATCAATATTGTTCAAGTTATCCGAAATCATCGAATCCGTGTTGTTGGCCCATGTAGGAATGCGGTACGAATATCGCTCGGCCAATTGCCCAAGAAGTGCCTTCGTTTCCGCACTCTCTGCACTCGCCAGATCCATCGATTGTACCCACTGCTCAATCACTCGGTTCCGGAGAATATCAAGGTACGGAGTCTCTTTCCTGGTCACGTGATCCACATAAACGAGTTCCGTGTCCACACCACTAATCATGTCTTCATCATCGCTGGAGCTGCGGAGCTCCCAATTGCCCTTTTCAAGGTCATTGGCAAAGAGAAGGAGATAATCTCCAAAAGTATCGGCAATGCGAAACTTGGTATCGAAATCGCGGCCAAAAAGAATCACCTGACCATACTTGGCATTGGGAATGGCTTTTGCTTCTGGCATGCCCGGAGATAAGTCGATTCCAATATAATTTCCAGCATCATCGGCGATAAGTGGAATCCACATGGAGTGTGCATACATGGGGAGGATAGATTGGGGAGGCACACAATTCTGGTCGGGGAACCGTTGTTTTCGTTTTGGTTTTTGGTGTCGCTGTTTAAAACCAGCAATCACACTTAAATCGGAGCTTACATCTAGATCATTTAACTTTGATGAAAAGGTTCGACCAGGCAGAGATGATTTTTTTAAATTGGAGGCATTCATATTGGAAGTATTGATATTGGAAGCATTGGAAGTATTCATATTGGAAGCATTGGAAGTATTGATATTGGAAGCATTGGAAGTATTGATATTGGAAGCATTGGAAGTATTCATATTGGAAGCATTGGAAGTATTCATATTGGAAGTATTCATATTGGAAGTATTCATATTATTGGAATTGGAATTGGATGCTTTCACAACATTATTAGCACTGGTATTGAATAATTCCCCTTTCCCATGCTGCTTCTCTTGTATCCTTCGGTGTACCTTTCTCCAACTCTCTGTCATCACTGCAACTTCATCTATAGGTAAAAGACGAAGCCCATAGAATAATCCACATGCACCATTATCATTATAAATGTTTTGACCATCGGTGAGTCGAAAAAATTCACTGACACAGGCGGGAAAAACACAGTCAATGTCCTTTTCCAATTCGCTTATGTCTGCATCTGTACATGGTGCCAGTAAGGAATTGTTGAGATCCTCCAGATGGCTGTGAAGCCATTTTTTGATGTGGCGCCATGCAAGCCGCGTTTCATGAATACCTTCGTTTTCCAGTGTATTTGACACCCTAGAAAGAGACACTGACGAGTCATTAGCATTGCGAGCTCCCAAGAGAGATGTCTGTACATCAGGTTTGTTGATGCGATTGAACGACTTGCGCGAGTCAAAATCCGAGTACTTGTCTGTAGCACTTAGTGAGTATAAAAACTCTCTGATTTGCTTGGTGAAGGTCATGGGGGCTTTTTGCCAATGGAGTAGATAATGTGGAGTTTAGAGCTGAGAGCTTGTGTGCAGTCTGCGCCGCGTAACAGTCCACTATACCAAATCCGTACCAAGAACCCTTACTAAACCCTACCAAATCCGTACACCAGAACTACTGACCAGAACTACTGACCACCAGACCCGTACACCAGAACTACTGACCAGAACTACTAACCACCAGATCCGTACACCAGAACTACCCGCTAAATCACTTGTCCCTCTGCTCTACTATATGTACCCCGGGCATGAAGTGCAGAGTCTATGGCTCAGACAATGCACGAAAAACCGGGCGCGTTGATATGGAAAGACCAAAACTAACTGCCGTAAAAAGAAAAAATGGGCATTTCTATGGTTGAGTCTACCACCGAAAAAACTTCGCCGATAGCCCAGAAAACCCTAAGAGGGCGTACAATAACTCTAGCAGTTCCTGAAAATGTACCAGAACGGTAATCTCCTGGTGCTGCCGGCATAAACCACGAGTCGTGTACTGGGTGTTTCATTTTGGTACGATTCGTTGGTAATCAAATTGATGCTTCTTTAGGAGATGCGATTTTCTCCATATATACCAAGTCGCGGGGCGGGTAACATGTGGTTTGGTGGTGCACGGGTTTCAAATGATCTGCTATTCTGTAATGTCCGAGAGCCAGGTTCATAAGCGGGACAGTAGGAGTATTAGTAGGAGTATCAGTAGGATTATCAGTAGGAGTATCAGTAGGAAAATCAGTAGGGAGTACTAGGATGCTGAGATCTTGGTCAGTTTGATTGACGAATGGTATGTATTATCACGTGATCAGTCTCTCATCAATCGAATATTGTGAGAACATCATAATGTTCAATCTTCATGTCAAGTAGAATAGCAATCAATGGGCACCATCTAAATTTCCATTCACTTTGCGCCTCAGGATAGTATACTCAGATTCGTTCAAGAGCATCCACAGTTTATTGGTATAGAGTATGAAGAATGAATCATTCGTACTGTTATAAAGTGGAGCTGTAGTAGTTCTCTTTCGTCAGTTTTGGTAGCGTATTCGCATAAACTTCTCATGGCCATGATTTCTATCTTGTGTCAAGAACAGCATCGGGATGGCAGTTTGCAGCAAGTGAATGGAATATCTTGGGATTCAATATCAACATTAATTTTTGTAGTCAATCTTATGATATTGACACTCCTTCACAATTCTGGTATTGATTTCATATACCAATTCTGGTATTAATTTCATAATACAATTCTGGTATTGATTTCATAATAAGATTCTAGAATTGATGTACATCATCCAAGTCAAAATTTATCAGTCAATCTTCTAGTAATCTTCTCATCTAACTTGGCAATTTCCAGTATCTGACACTCTAAACTCTCATATTTCATGAAATTCACCAAATTAAGAAAACAATTAAATCATGCCACAATTATTGACTATCGATATTCCTTTCCAGAATTCTTCTGTAACTGAAAATCATCCTTGTATTATGTTCCTTGCGGGTGGTGCAAATTGAGTATGAGAATAAACTAACGCGAGGGCGCTCTATTTATAACCAGATTTTAGAATTGCAGCCACGCACGAACCCCGCTCCTTGGGATATTTATAGAACCCGCTTCCCCTTAATTTTTATGATTATGACCCAGTTTTTTCTCAGAATCCAACCCTTAGTACCAGAACCTTCTGGAAAAGGATAGACCTAAAGGACTATTGAACAGAATTTGCTAGAGACATCGAGAGTGGAATTTGATAGAGACATCGAGAGTGGAATTTAATAGACATCAAGATTACAATGGCTGCAAAAAGTGACAATTGTCAGAATTCAATAATATGGAGCTTAGCAATATGTGAGTGACTGAAACCACACTCCACTGAAACAACACTTCATCAAGAAACACAAGACCCCAAAGCTTAAAGAATTTGATTCATCAGTCCTTTTAACATGTTCTTAATATTAAAAGCAATGTTCAGAAAACATACTTGGTGAAAAAGTAGCTTTTATATCTGCTTACCTTGATCTACGGTTCAGTCTACCTTTTTACTATAAACTCCGTACTGGATGTCGAAGCATTTCATTTTGAATAGGTTGCTCAGAGTGCGGCATCAGGGACCCAACCTCTAGGGACCCAACTTTCCAGAATTGATAAATACTCCAGGAAAAAAGCAAACACCGTAACCAGCGGTCAAAGGGTACCAATTCCAAGAACTGATATGTTTTATGATTCAAGTGGTCACATGCGGGGTGAATTTCAGAGGCTATAATTCAGGGAATAGAGTGTGGATTTTAGGTGACTATATCCATAGGGCCTCCCCGAAACGAGATTTCCAATTCAAGCTAGTTACAAGCCCATGTCTTTGTGAAGTCGCTAATTACCTATATTCAATCAGGTGTCTTTGTGAAGTCGCTAATTACCTATATTCAATCAAGTGTTAGTGGAAGTACTTCAGGAAGCACATCAGGCAATCTTCATCCAGCCATGGGTCGTCTTTTTCTTGCTGAATTATAAACCTGGATAAAAGGGAAATTCAAATTGGAAATTAATCCAACATCTCCAAGCAGTCCAGCAAGAGGCAAAGGGCAGGATTATGTTACCATTGCATTGAAAGCAGTCACTTGCAAAATCACGAAAATCACGATTTCCAAAACCCTCCCTTCGGCCTTCTACATGGCTAGACCTGTCAGTTCTGGAGCATGTGCTAGTGCACGTGACAACGCGTTTTCTTCTTTGCCGGATAAGGCAACCCCTCAAAAGCACAGCAAAGCATGCACCTTTCTCACGTGCTATATACAGCGCCTCGACTCACGCATTGTCTTTATTGCTTCGGATCAATAGCTTTTCCTCCTCCTTCTCCTCCCTCCTCCACCATGGCCTTCTTATCCAAGCTCAAATACTTTGCCTTGACCCTTGTGACCTTCTACTCCGTGTACCTTGTCTCCTACAAGTGCCACCAGAAGACGCTCTTAGAGCACTTGACCCACCCTGATGCCGGAAAGTTCTTGAACCATCCGTTCGCTGCCCAGCACGACCACTTGTGCAATGCCTTGAACTCTGGCTCCAGCCTCGTCAGTCCCTACGTCGACAAGGCCGCTTCCTTCTTGGACCAGCACGTGCACTCGCACCCTACGTTCAAAAAGTACCAGGTTGGTGCCCATTTGGACAAGTCCAAGGCCTATTACGACCACAACGTGGCTCCTTTGGTGCACAAGTTCTGGCAGTACGTGGAGGTGGCCGAGTACCACGTGGCTGTCAAGCTTTCGGAATTGACCGGCCAGGCCCACCACCACTACAAGAACACTGTGGCCCCATTGGCCAATGATTTGCTGAACACCATTGCTGACCTGTTGAAGAACACTGTTGCGCCCAAGGCCGGTGAAATCAAGGACCAAGTTGCTGACTCTGTTGCTGACTCTTACAACAACTTGCCCAATGCAGATGAAATAAAGGGTTCAGTAGAGTCACTCAAGGACCAGGTCAAGGCCAAGCTTGAGTAGACTATAAAGCCTTGCACAAAGGCTTGATGTTAGATGGATGTTATGATTATTGATGGATTAATATTATAGTTGATTAATGGATTGATATTATAGTTGATTAATGGATTGATATTATAGTTGATTGATGGATTGATATTATAGTTGATTGATGGATTGATATTATAGTTGATTGATGGATTGATATTATAGTTGAATTATGGATTTTTCAAAATTATTCATACCAATGCGAAATTATTCATACTAATATTTGGAATTATTCAAACTAGTGCGACAAAATTATTGAAACTCAAATTCAAACCAATATTTAAATTCAAACATACAAGATTTTGTATACAAGATAACATGGAAACTAGTTCAGTTTTGGCCCTCTTGACCCTTGATTGGAAACTCCCAAATAAGGAAATATGAGGCGAATCTAGATTAAGATTTCGAATATTGAATTCTAAAAATTTGGTGACACAATTCGTCATTTGGTTTGAAAGTTTGTGGGAAGTGGTACGAAACGAGAATTGGTAAACTTTTGAGAATTGGTATGGAATTTTTTGAGAATTGGTACGAAATTTTTTGAGAATTGGTAAACTTTTGAGAATTGGTATGAATAATCGCACTGGTTTGAATATTTTGAAAGACACTGTATTATGGATTTTTGAATTGATTAATGTTGAATTGATGAATGTTGAATTGATTAATGTTGAATTGATGAATGTATTGATGAATGTATTGATGAATGTATTGATGAATGTATTGATGAATGTATTGATTAATCTATTGATTAATGTTTGAGTATCTGAATATCTGAATATCTGATCCTAGTTGGATCCCTAGATTTCTTAAAAACCTTGTGTTCTAAATCTCTTGTTTTACAGAAATATCATACTGTATGTCCTATTCTTCATAATATATGGTTTAATGTATTACACCATGGTACAGTGTTTTTCAAAATTATTCATACCAGTGCGGCAAAATTATTCATACCAATACAGTATTTTTCAAAATTTTTCATACCAATGCGACAAAATTATTCATACCAATATTTCAAAATTATTCATACTAGTGCGACAAAATTATTCATACCA
>VATE01000142.1:16804-34297 GCA_008065195.1 Metschnikowia amazonensis | reverse complement strand
GTGTATGCAAACGGCACCCCAATATTTTGGAAATCGAAAAAGCAAAGCTTAGTGACTACAAGTACTTTCGAAGCAGAGTACATGGCACTAAGTGCGACCGTGAAAGAAGTCATCTGGACGGTGAACCTATTCAAGGAGTTCGGAATCCGGACTGTGGGCACACCGAAAATACTAGAAGACAATAACGGAGTGGTGTTGACAATCAATGGAACTGGAAGTACCCAAAGCAAGAACAAACATGTGGATATAAAAGAGAAACATGTGCAAGACAGGGCAAAGCGAGGAGAGGTAAGCGTTGAATATGTATCCACTGAGGATAACATCGCTGACTCCATTACCAAACCCTTACAGTCGAGTACGTTCCTCAAACACTTACCGTCTTTAGGGGTTCGACAACAACCACCACGTCCGTGTGATTACTTCGGAGCAAGAACACAGCGAATCAAGCAACTTAAGTGACATGATCCAAGGGAGTGTCAACGAATACCCAATGTGCAGTGACTCAAGGTACTTCGTAGATGTGTTATGTGCAGGATCAATATGATCTATGTACAGGAACTCTTCGGTGAAAACTCTTCACCGAAGACGCACCAGTTTTAGAACTTCGGTCTTGTAAGGTACAACTTACATATCCCTGTATATCAAATATACTAAAACATAGGTTGAAAATTAGAGTTCTGCGTTATGAGCACTGACGTGGTTCGAGTTAGGTGAAGGTTAGAATGCAGGATATTGGATCCAGACCACGCGTGCCACCGAGAGACTTGGGTCGCGACTGAGAATGAGAAGGGCAGATCCGTGCATCCCTGGTGGATATACAATTTTTAGCAACAATGAGATACAACTTGAGGAGGTATTACAGCCACCAGGAAAGAGGTGTTGATCTGTACAGTATTTAAAAATATTCAAAGCAGCGCGCAAAATGTTTCGAACCGAGAAATCTCAATGATTGAAACCAAAAAATACAAGTTTCGCACCCATTCGGACATCCTTAGAATCATAATGGCACACCAACTTTCAGTAATTCGATATTATTAATATTAATCCAATATTCAATGATGAATCTAGATTCTATTATTGGAATCTGGGTCAAATGCAAAATGGACAATATTGAACTTGTACCATATTCTGTATAAACTTGTATTTTTGAAATATGTGCGAAGTCGAGACTTGAAATACAGAGTTTTTAATTAAACTAGCGCGAAAAATATTCAAACACTATTTTTCAAAATTATTCATCAAAGCGACCAAATTATTCAACCCGATATTCAAAATTATTCCTACCAAATTATTCATACCAATATTCAAAATTATTCTTACCAAATACAAGTTCAATATAAGCATAACATCAATCTACTTTAGTTTTTCCGTTTGGCTGGTCATTCGAAGACTCCAAGAATAGAATGTAATAGCAATCAGCAAGATAAAAATATCTGATACTGAAAACTATTAAATGTGGGTGGAAAACATTATGCCTTTTGGTATTAATTTTGTCGCACTGAGTTGAATAATTTTGAAAAATACTGTACACTTTTTATAGTCCATGGTCTTCTTTTAATACTTGAAGATGTACAGATGTTTCACCAACACATCTACCTAAACACTCAGAGCAGATCGCCAAAATCAGGACCTTCTTAGAAGGTCTATCTCTATTATTGCAACATGAGCAACATTGTAAGATGTGATATTTCAAAGCTAAAAGACTAATTTCAAACATAGCCCACTTAAGATCAAACTACTCAGAAGAAATCAACTATCAAGGAAATCAACTATCAAGGAAATCAACTATCAAGGAAATCCACTATTAAGGAAATCAAATATCAAGGAAATCAACTATCAAGGAAATCAACTATAAAGGAAATCCACTATTAAGGAAATCAAATATCAAGGATATCAGATCGTATTGTCGTATCAATAGCTGTACCAGATTTTATCGTCTTTAGTCTACTTTTGGTAACAATCTTGATTTATCATCATTCAATTGGTAGTCTTGAATATTAGATTTTGTAGTTCCTTTTGTCATCCCTAGTGAGGTATTAATATGGACTGGTAGAGGCGCGAAACTGGTCATTTGAGCTGTATAATATGAGGAGTATAATTAATTGACACACCAGTCAGCCAGACTAATAGCGCTACCACAAAGAGTCTACCGATTCAAGTATTGGATTGATCATATTCTGAATAGAGTGGTTCGAAAATAGCTTTTTTGTGCTCTTCAAAAAAGACATGTGGGATTAAATCTAATTTTTCCTTTGCAGTGTACAGACCTTCCATAGGAGCATTAGCTGTTTTGTTATAAGGTAAGAAGTATATATCCACGAGAAACCAATTTGAATTTCCATCTTTATGAAGTATGTTTGAAGATTCCGATTCTGGACATGAATAGAACAATGTATTTGTAAGTCTCATATTTTCACCAAATTTTAAATCAGAGCAGACAAATCTTGATCTAATACACGTTTAATATTGATCAACTCTTAATATTAGCATACCCTGGTTTCGATGGGTTGCTTGAACGAACAGTCCTATTCTTATAGAAGAACTCACTTGCTTTGGCTGACAAGTCTCCCCAAGTAAAGCACCATATCTCCTTAAGATCGCCGAGGTAAAGTGGTACCAATGTAGTATTGAAACTGGCAAAGAAAGCATATGTTATTTTGGGGTCAGCCCAAGTAACAGCCTCAAGAATTAATGCAAAGGTCACGTGAATGTTCTTGATATTAATTATTGATCATCAAAGGGAGGACAAACGGGCTGTTTTATAGGACATTAAGAGAGGTATACTATATTCACACACCATTTTTGGGAAAGAAGCTCTGGGATATTGTGATGATCTGAATACTTCCCGATGCATGAACACATTCAACATACGTGGGATCAGCCTAATACCAAAAAACTTTAGCCCAACATGTTAGCATTAGTTATTTGGTATTGACAATTGAACGGTATTAAGGAACCCGGTACCTTATCAAATGAATCGGGATAAGTTCTTCAAGGACCAAAGTATTAAAACTCTGGAATGCTATGAATCTGGAGATCAAAGATGATAGGTAGATGATTTTTAGACCTTTCTTTGGAGTAATCACAAGTTGCTTGGGATAAAGTAGGGATAAAGTAGGGATAAAGTAGGGATAAAGTAGGGATAAAGTAGGGATGAAGTAGGGATGAAAGTAGGGATAAAGTATGGATGGTAGCGTGTCTCCCCTGCTCCTTAAGAATCTCTATTGAGGACGAGAAGAGCTAGAAGTATTCAAGAAATCCCTTCTAGGCGCTTGTTCTTCAATATTGGACTTCTTTCCTTAACCTCTCATATAATGAAATGTAATGCTTCGGAATTTCTAACAGAACTTCACTTTGGTATCATGTATTTAGTGTCATACTTGTAGCTGTAACTGGAAGTGTTTGCAAGAGATAGTCTCAAATTGGAGCGGGATGCCTCAATATATAGTAAATTTCCTGAACCTACATGAATGCAGATTATGTACCCTGCATGATGACACCTCCTGATTCTGCAATCAGGTGTTTCAGCGATGTAGATATGAAACAACTGAAACTGTCCACTTCTGTCCAATCTTGCATATAAAGACGTACTACATATATGTGCGAGTTTCTATCCTGCTTTTGCAAATTGAACTTGTCACCATAAGAGCGCCCTTTCTTAGATTTGCACCTCTTAGATTTGCACCTCTTAGATTGTCACCTCTTGAATTGTTGCCAGCCCTAAGTATTAGCTTAACTGATTCATGGAGACTACAAATAGAATCTCAATCGTGTCATTTTTATCTATTCACACAAAACTGCTAAAGTCAGGAAATGGCTTAAGTCTTCCCCTACTTCTTGTATTAAACGTTTGTCACGTGACAACCGATATGCAGGTGTACAAAAGTACAATATTTGTACCTGAAACTCACTTAGTGGCCGTCTTGTGTTTAGTTCCAAGGTAGATCTACTTCTGTAGAGAAGAGCCATGTCGTAACAGAACGTACGACTCGTCTATAGATGCCTCAAAGTAATCACATGTATGTGGATCGTGGATTTCCTAATTGGGAAGTTCTTCCCGGTTCATTGGCCCGACTTGTTCCAGTGTCCGACAAAACCACTCGGGCTGTAAGGAACGCCCGGGCATTAGGCCCGAGCACCAATGTGGCTAGGTGTGCGGACGCACGGCCATGCACCGTTCCCCGCACCCCGCCTTGCTATGCAGGCGCAGCTCGTGCATTTACGTGGTAACCCTTGGACTGCATCCAAGAGAATGGGGTGATTTTAGTTTTGATATGCTCATCTTATGTACTATACACTTGTGAGAACTTGGTATGGATGAGTTGTGGTAGTTAGACAAGTTATGATTGATTAGGGGCCTCAATCCAATGTATGTTGTGAATATGCGTTCTTATCACCTACAAAGATGGACAAAGCCAAAAAGACAACTAAGGATAGAAGAAGGCAATGAGGAGACAACAAGATACCATACAGGTTCAGGGGTATGTTATACCAACAGGACGTTTCTGCACAGCCGTATCCTCTCTATAACTTCGCAACTGAGCAATAGCTTTTATGATAACAATGCGATTTTATCAGAACAATCGCATTTCGGATGTACACGTGTCTCAGGCAACAATCACTTATTGTTAGAAATAGATATACACAAGCAAAGTCCAGGAGGTGTTGTCAATTGTCATGTTCATAAGTGAATGTACGTCATCGAGGCATCTATAAGTATTGTAAAGTCGTCTAAAATTGTTTGTAGGGAGAGTAGAAATGTGAAAGAGAAAAGATAAAGAGATGAGAAGAAGAAGAAGAAGAAGAAGTGTTGGCTGTAAATTGGTGGCTGTAAATTGTTGGCTGTAAATTGTGGGCTGTAAATTCTTGGCTGTAAATTGTTGGCTGTAAAAATTACTGTAACCTTTACTGTATAATTTCAACCGTGTCAATTTCCTAAGAAATGTTGTCTCAAAATTCTCAGGCTCCCCAAAACAATGCTCGGGCTATGTAAAAAAAAACGCTCGAGATTCGCAAAAAAAAATCTCGATCCTTCTAAAACAATGCTCGAGATATTTAAACAATGCTCTCTAACGCGACTTCTTTTCGGCTATAAATAGCACCGCACTAAGAAAGGCAGCTTTAACCCACTCCTTTTTTTACAGATGATCTAGTCCAGCATTCCAACCGGTGGCGACTCGACCTAGAATGATATTTGGAGGCATAGAGAAATCGCCTGATTAAGTTAGCCTCAATTACTTCCATCACACTCAAGCCGTCAATACCGCCATCACACAAATCGCAGCCATTCAGCCTTCCCCACAGCCTTCAATCGCCACCGTCAATTACCGTCAAATTTTCGTCAAATCACCGCCATCACCGTTATTATCGTCATCACCGCCATTACAGTCTTAAATTCCGTCCCTAAATTCCGTCAGCAAATTCCGTCCCCAAATTTCCCGTCTACTCATTATTAACCTACAATGTCAGCGTCAATAGAGCCTGCAAATTGGCAGCCCCTAGCCGTTTGCATTCATGTGGTGTCTGCGTTAAAAATAGTGACTTGGTTCCATTGTTCTGCACGAGATCTATCATTCCCGAATCGGAATATTGGAAACAAATGGTGCAATTATAATGCGACTTGCTCAACATCTCAATTGGTTTTATCTTGGCGCCACGTGGCGCCTCCTCTTTCCACTTGGCTTCAGGATATAAAAGGGGGTGGATCCCGCTCCCGGTTCAGTTCTTTGGCGGCTTCACCGCCGCCATTAATGCACCCCTGATTCCTCTTCCACTCTTTTCGCTTGCTGGGCAGGCCCAGGACTGTCTCATTTGTGAACAGGAATCTGATTCGGCGAACAGAAGCTCTGAGAGCGTGTGGATTTGTTTGGATCGTCTAATTTACTACAGTTGGACGGGTGTTTTGAGGAGGGGTTACATCGACTTGGTGGAGTTGGCTGGATATTTGTGTCAGCTGGCCTAGACCTTGATGGGTTGATTTTTAGAGCATCAGCTATTACGGAGAGTTTTTTTCTTTCATTGACGAACCGTCTCTCAGCGTTGTCGGAACGTTGAAGGCATGCATATGTTGATGGAAATATGAAACTTTGATCAGTGTTATCGGAGCATTATAGACGTTCAAATGTGTCGGACCATTAACTGAACGTCTATTAATGTTGCAGAGCATTGAAATCCTTTTGTCCGAAAATTATAGGCGTTCCAATGTATCAGACCATTGTTTGAACGTCTACCAATGTTTTCGGGCCATTGAATTACGTTGATTGGTGCTATTGGCGCATTCCGGACGTTTTAATGTTAGTCGGACCATTAACTGAACGTCTATCAATGTGGTTGGAGCTTTGCAAAAGTTCACATGTTGCAGAAGCTTTGACTGAGTGTTTCTGTTTGTTGGGTAATTGACTGAGCACCCAATAACATGTTTCCAAAATAGCTTTGACGTTGGCCCAAACCAAAACCTAGGTCAGCATTCAGTTAGAACTGCTGAGAAGAATACATGTGCATACATGTAAATTCCGAGTCAAACACTCGTGTTGAAACAGGGTTCTACAACCTCCATTTGGACCGCTTTGAACCAAACATGTCCTGTGTTTCAAGCCATGAAGCTTAACAGCATCGTCGGTAGAATGGCTTGGAATATGCGATTATGTGGGTCGATTTGCAAGTAAACGGGAATTACATGGACCCCGGCGTACTTGCGTCTATTGTCGGCGACTTGCAATTGGTAAATGCATTTTGTGAAGAAGCGTTTGGGCTTGTTGAAAAACGTGAGACTTTTTATTCAAGTCCCCTTTCGGATGTGGGGTGGTGTACTCTAATGGCATAGCCACATGTTTTGCATCTGCAGTATATATTTAATACTAATCTGGAACTTTTTCAACAGTACAGAGTAAGATTTGAGGTATTTTTGAAAGTATTCAACAGTGCAAAAAACTTAATAATTTGAAATTGATGAAATAGTGCAGAAAATTAATTAATAATTTGAAATTGTTGAAACTGCAGAAAATTAATAAATGTATTTTAAATTGTAGTGCAGAAAATTAATAAATGTATTTTAAATTGTAGTGCAGAAATTTAATCGATGTTTTTGCAAATTGTTCAAACTAGTGCGACAAATTACTCAAACCAATTCAAAATTTCGCACCACTTCGGACAATTTTTCAACCAATTCAAAAATATTTCAAAATGATTGAAACCATATTTTATAATTATTGAACTTTGAGAGTCATTTAAACTTAGAAAATTAATCAACCAGTGCTACAAAATTTAATACCAGTGCTACAAAATTTAATACCCGTGCGAGAAAATTTAATACCAGTGCGAGAAAATTTAATACCAGTGCGAGAAAATTAATCAACCAGTGCGACAAAATTATTCATACCAAGTACGAGTTTTGATATACAGCATATCATGGAAACTACTTTAGTTTGTCCGTTTCAACCCTTAATTAGAAGACTCCAAGAATAGAATGTAATAGCAATCTGCAAGATATAAAATATCTGATTACTGAATACTATTAAAAGTTGGTGTGAAACATTTTCCATTTGGTTTGAATAATTTTGTCGCACTAGTTTGAAAAATTTTGAAATATTGGTGAAAAATTTTGCGCGCTGGTATAAACAATTTTGAAAAAGACTGTACTAGTGCGACGAATTTTAATACTAGTGCAAAATTTAATACTAGTGCAAAATTTAATACCAGTGCGTGAAAAGTATTCAAACAGTTTCCAAAATTATTCAACCCAATTTTTCAAAATATTCATACCATTCTGTCAACGAATACCTAATGTGCAGTGACTCAAGGTACTTCGTAGATGTGGTATGTGCAGGATCAACATGATCTATGTACAGGAACTCTCCGGTGAAAACTCTTCTGCGGAGAGGCACCAGTTTTATAACTTCGGTCTTGTAAGGTACAACTTACATATCCCTGTATATCAAATATACTAAAACATAGGTTGAAACATTCCGATAATTATTCAAACCAAATGCAAGCTTTTATAGCACAACAGAAAAACATCTAGTTTTTCCATTTCGACCGTTCATTGGAAAACTTTAAGGAGATTAAATAAAATTATCGTTCAGATTAAGAATTCTGAATATTGAATTTTAGTGAAGTGGTGTGAAACATTATGCCATTTGGTTTGAAAGACTGTGCGAACAATTTTGCTAGTTAGTTTGAATCGTTTTCCGCACTGAACCATTTGTCTTGGTTTGAAACTTTTTGCGCGTTACTTTGAATACTTTTGAAAGACTACTAATTATACTAATACACTACTAATTATACTAATTAACTACTACAGTGTAATACTACACTACTAATTAACTACTACAGTGTAATACTACACTACTAATTATACTAATACATTACTAATTATACTAATACACTACTAATTATACTAATACATTACTAATTATACTAATACACTACTAATTATACATAATAGGTATCACAGGGATGTCATGAAGCGGGTATACATAGGAAGAGACAGTGTAGACTCAAAATTGATACTGTAGAATCTGGATATTGACATACTCAGAATACTGATACATTCAGAATAATGATACACTCAGAATAATGATACACTCAGAATATTGATACACTCAGAATAATGACACACTCAGAATGATGATACACTCAGTTATTTTGGTGGATGGTTTCTTAATTTAACGCCAATGTGTGGATATAATGTTATGACGCTTCGTCTTCTGTGAATCTTAATAATATGAAGATGCTAATTAGTGGTTCAGAGATGCTGTTAGATGCAGGAGCAAGGAAGGAGCTAGGGAAAGACCAGGGTTTCGGCGGAAAGTATGAAAATTGCGTGCACTACTAATTATACTACACTAATAATTATACTACACTAATAATTATACTAATACACTGATTGGACATTGTTAACTGCACTTATTACTCACAGTTAATTGTACAGGTTTGAATAATTTGTACAGGTTTGATTAATTTGTACAGGTTTGAATATTTTGTACAGGTTTGATTAATTTATTACTGGTTTGAATTATTTTTTACTCGCTTGTATAATTTTGAAAACACTGTACTCAACTTGTATTTGGTTTGAAAGAATGTGCGAAGTCCGAACTTAATTAATAGTTTGAAATATTTTTTTTCTTGGTTTGAACTTTTTCTTGTTGGTTTGAATCTTTTTTTCTTGTTTGAATCTTTTTTTCTTGGTTTGAATCTTTTTCTCCTTGGTTTGAATCTTTTTTCGCGCTGGTTTACTTCTGAATACACCAATAATCCAAACTTTCGTACCACTTCGCACAATTTTTCAAACCAAATGGTACAGTATTTTTCAACATTATTCATACCATTGCAATAAAATTACTCATACCAGTGCGACAAAAATATTCATACCAAATTCAAGTTTTAATATACAGTATAACATGGAAACTAGTTTAGTTTTGCCCATTTGGACCGTTGATTGGAAGATTCCAAGAATATTACATACAAGCAATCGTCCAGATATAAAATATCTAATTACTGAAATCTATTAAAAGTTGGTGTGAAACATGCCATTTGGTTTGAATAATTTTGGAATATTGGTATGAATAATTTTGTCGCACTGGTATGATATATTCTGAAAAAAACTGTATGGTGACGTGAGGATGGAAAGGTGTAATATATACAGTCCATGACACGGATGTACGGGTCCATTTGGTGTAAAAGGCGGAGATACGCCTTATCGATGAGTCATGTCCTGCATCGGCGGCTGCCAATGTGGAGGAATCGCGCAAGATAAATTCGCAACATCCTATTCCCCCTTCTTCCACAATCTCTTCTTACACCAATTGATCATGTCTAAACAAGTACTTTTGTTGGGCTCCGGTTTTGTGGCAAAGCCCACCGTCGATATTCTTGCAGCAAACCCAAACATTAACGTCACGGTTGCATGCAGAACCTTGGACAATGCTAAGCAATTGGCAGGGTCCGTGGCTGACGCTGTTTCCTTGGATGTCAACGACGAAAAGGCACTTGACGCCGCGGTGGCAAAGTGTGATTTGGTGATCTCGTTGATTCCCTACATCTTCCATGAGTTGGTGGTCAAGTCTGCTATTCGGAACAAGAAGCATGTGGTCACCACTTCTTACATCAACCCCAAGTTGAAGGCGTTGGAGAAGCAGATTGAGGACGCTGGAATCACGGTGATGAACGAGATTGGCTTGGACCCTGGAATTGACCACTTGTATGCCGTCAAAACCATCGATGAGGTTCACAAGGCTGGTGGCAAGATCAAGTCGTTCTTGTCGTATTGTGGAGGTTTGCCCGCACCCGAGAACTCCGGTAACCCATTGGGCTACAAGTTTTCGTGGTCGTCGCGGGGTGTGTTGTTGGCATTGAGAAACGCCGCCTCCTATTGGTTGGATGGGAAAGTGGTGAATGTCAAATCCGAGGACTTGATGGCCACAGCTGCGCCCTACTTCATCTATCCCGGCTTTGCCTTTGTGTGCTACCCAAACAGAGACTCCACCACCTATAAGGAGTTGTACAGCATTCCTGAAGCCGACACGGTGATCCGTGGAACCTTGCGTTTCCAGGGCTTCCCCGAATTCATTAAAGTGTTGGTGGACTTGGGCTTCTTGAGTGAAGATGAAAACACTGCGTTCAAGAGCGAAGGTCCATGGAACAAAGCTCTTGCTTCTTTGATTGGGGCTAAGTCCACTTCTGAGAAGGACTTGGTGGCCAAGATCTCGGACTTGGCCACTTTCAAGGATGACGCTGACAAGGAGAGAATCCTTGCCGGTTTCAGATGGTTGGGTTTGTTCTCCGACAAGACAATTACGCCTAGAAACAACCCATTGGATACATTGTGTGCTACGTTAGAGGAGTTGATGCAGTACGAGGAAGGCGAGAGAGACTTGGTTTGTTTGCAGCACAAGTTTGGCATTGAGCATGCTGACGGATCATACGAGACCAGAACCTCGACTTTGGTGGACTACGGTGATCCAAACGGATACTCGTCCATGGCCAAGTTGGTGGGAGTCCCATGTGCCATTGCTGTGGAGCAGATCTTGGATGGGACTTTGTCCAAGAGGGGACTTTTGGCACCCATGTCTCCAGAAATTAACGATCCAATCATGAAGACTTTGAAGGACAAGTATGGAATTTACTTGGTTGAGAAGAGTGTATGATGATTCAAGGTACATATAGTATAGACAGCCAAAAGGATAAGCCACCAAGAAACCATAGGCACACGTACTCAAATCATCAATGTGAAGGGCTCTTGAACAGCATACCTATAGCAGTCAGCTGATGAAAAGGGGTACGTGAAGGAGAATACATGAGATTGTCCATATAGAGAAAGTTTTCAATAATATTCAGTGCGAAAAAGATATTCAACCAGAAAATTCAGTGCGAAAAATATATTCACTGCGAAAAATACATTCAGTGCGACAAAAATACTCATACCAATATTTCAAAAATATTCATACCAATATTACAAAACTATTTTAACCAGTACGGCAAAATTATTCAAACCATATACAAGTTTGAATTTACAGCATAACATGGAAACTATTTTACTTTTTCCGTTTCGACCGATAATTCGGGGACTCCAACAATAGGATATAATAGCAACCAGAAAGATGTAAATATCTGATTACTGAAAACTATTAAAAGTAGGTGTGAAACATTGCCATTCGGTATGAATATTTTGAAATACAGTGTTTTTCAAAATTATTCATACCAGTGCGACAAAATTATTCATAGCAATTCTCAAAAAGTTTCATAGCAATTCAAAAAGATTCATAGCAATTCTCAAAAAGTTTCATAGCAATTCAAAAAGATTCATAGTAATTCTCAAAAAGTTTCATAGCAATTCAAAAAGATTCATACCAATTCTCAAAAAGTTTCATACCAATTCTCAAAAAGTTTCATAGCAATTCAAAAAGATTCATACCACTTCGCACAATCTTTCAAACCAAATGACGACGTGTCACACCAACTTTTTATAATTCAATATTCTGAAATCTTAATTACAGAATTATCTCATATATACTATACTTGGAGTCTTAAATCAACGGTCAAAAGGGCGAAAACTGATTTAGTTTCTATGTTATATTGTATATAAGCACTTGTATTTGGTATGAATTATTTTGTCGCACTAGTTTGAAAAATTTTGAAAAACACTGTATTGGTATGAATATTTTTGAAATATTAGTATGAATAATTTTTTCGCACTGGTATGAATTTTGAAATATTGGTATGAATAATTTTGAAAGACTGTACCCTAAATACTCATACTAATGTATCAAAATTATTCATACCAAATCATGTTTTAATACACAGCATAACATGAAACTGCTTTAGTTTTATCCATTGTGACTGTTGATTGAAAGACTCCAAGAATGGTACATACAATACTCGTCCGGATATAAAATTTCTTATCGCTGAATTCTATTAAAAGTAGGTGTGAAACTTATGCCAATTAATTCGCACTGTTTGAATATTTTTTTGCACTCTTTGCATAATTTTGAAAAATACTGTAGATACTTTTCTTTAGACTCATGGGAATGTACAGTGTTTTTCAAAATTATTCAAAATAGTGCGACAAAATTATTCACACCAAATACAATTTCTTATATACAAGATAACATGGAAACTAAATCAGTTTTGGCCCTTTGACCCTTAACTCCTAGATGTATGTATGAGGCAATCCTCTAAATTAAAATTTCAGAATATTGAAATCTAAAAAAGTTGGTGTGACACATCCCGTCTTTTGGTTTGAAAGATTGTGCGAAGTAGTATGAAACTTTTTGACAATTGGTATGAATAATATTGTCGCACTGGTATGAATAAATTTGAAAAATACTGTAATAAAATTTAATCAGTCGAACTTTTACGTATTCATGATTTTGATTGATTTTGTCTTCGCACAGATAATATCGGCAAGCGAGGTCAGTATTTGACCTAGTCTAATTTTCATAGAAAATCGGTAACTACAAAGCCTCAGGAGTATTGCCAGTATGTTATTACAAGGAAAGGGTGGAAAAGTGTGAAAGCGAAACCGGTGTACAGTTATTTTCAAAATTCAAACTCGCGCGCATAATGTTACGAACCAAAAACAATAGTTTAATAATTCAGACCGCGCGAAAATTATTCATACATTCTTTCCAACTAATACAAGTTATTATATATTGGTAGCATGGAAATTAGCTCAAATTTGTGTTTTGACTTTATTAGAAGACTCCAAATGTAAGACATGACAATTCCCCAGGATTAAGCTTTAATTGAATTTCAATGAGTTGGTGTGGAACATTTCAACATTTGGTTTCTAAGATTGTTCGAAGTGGTGCGAAACTTTGATTTCATTTGAATAATTTGTTGCACTGGTGTGAATATATTTGAAGTTCGTACCATTTCTACAATCATTGAAACCAAAATCAGTTGTTATATTTAGGGAATTAGTTCAGTATTTTTTTTTTTGACCTTTAAAAAAGACTCCAAATGAGGAAATATGAGGAAATCTTCTAAATTCAGATTTCAGAATATTGAATTCTGAAGTTTAATACATTTCGTTATTTGGTTTAAAAGATTGTGCGAAGTCGACTTTTAAAATGTTGATTTGAGATTAATCAAAGCAATGTTTCAAAATTATTCAAATTAAATACAAGTTTTAATATACAGTATACATAGTTTTGCAAAAATAATCATACCACGAGAAGCTTTTATAAAGCATGTCGTCAATTTTGGATACGTTTCTGAATATTCAGTTGATGATCGAAGTGGACCCTGCGTTATTGCCTAATGAGGAGTTTGTCTTGAAGTACATTGAAAGTGAGCGCGAAGAACTCGAGCTGCGCATTTTCCTAACATTCTACATGATAGTGAGTGCCATAGCGCTTGCTATAGTTCAATAATCAAAGAAGTTTCAATAGCTACGAAGTCTAATAGCTACAATATTAGTCAATAGCTACAATATTAGTCAATAGCTACAATATTAGTCAATAGCTACGATGTTTTTTAAAGTTTCTATGAAGTTGAACTTGAGGTGATCAGGATCCAGTAAAATATTAATATGCTGATGTTCTGCTCAACTACAAACACAATTTATATTAGTCTATTCAGAAAACCATATTCGTTTTACATACAATTGGATACTGAAAAGTAAACCTGGTAATAGTAGTCACAGCTTCAAATGGCAGGTACAAGAGTGAGACGGTGCGAGACCATTACACAGTGAGAATACTAGATAAATTAGGTATTACATAATTAAAAATGGAAGTTCAAAATGATTCAAACCAAATACAAGGATTTACAGAATAATATGGCAACTACTTTACTTTTGGCCCATTTGACCCTTGATTGGAAGAATCCAATAGAATATATAAGGAATTGTCCAGATTTAAATAACTGGTTACTGAATTCTATGAAAATTGGCGTGAAACATTATGCCATCTGGTTTGAAAGATCGTGCAAAGTGGTACGAACATTTTGAAAATTGGTTTAAATAATTTTGTCGCGCTGGTTTGAACAATTTTGAAAATCACTATTTAGAAATTTTGCACCCATTCGCACAATCTTTGAGACCAGTATCAACACAATAGAATTCAATATTCAGAAACCTAATCTGGAGATTTATATGTACTACATTTGAGTCTTTCAATCAATTCAAATAGAAAATAGTGAACTAGTATACATGCTGTCCTATTTATAACTTGCATTAGTTTGAAAGAATGTGGAGTATGACTTTTGAATTGGTCTGAATACTTTAAAAACTGTAACAGAATTTTTAAGCCAGGGCTATTGTATCGAATTACAAGTTACTATATACAGATAACATGGAAACTAGTTCAGTATTTTCTATTTGACTTGATTGAAAGACTCGAATGTAGTATATTGAGGAATCTCCAGAATTAGATTCAAATTTGAATTAAAAAGTTGGTGTCAGTCATTATGCCATTTGGATGAAAAATTGTGCGAAGGTAGAAATGATGAATTATAGAAGTGTACTTTCTTAGTTCGAAATTTTGCGCGCTGCTTTGAATACACTTAATACTCTACTACTCAGTATACCTGATACAGTCTGTTTCAAAATTATTCATACTAGTGTGACAAAATTATTCATACCAATATATCAAGATTTTTCATACCAGTGCGACAGAATTATTCATACCAAATGGCATAATGTTTCACACCACTTTTAATAGTTTTCAGTAATCAGATATTTATATCTTTCTGGTTGCTAATATATCCTATTGTTGGAGTCCTCGAATTTTGGGTCGAAACGGACAAACTAAAGTAGTTTCCATGTTATGCTGTATATTAAAACTTGTACTTGGTATGAATAATTCTGTAATATGGTATGATAATTTTGACGCACTGGTATGATAATTTTGTCGCACTGGTATGAATTATTTTGTCGCACTGGTATGAATGATTTTGAAAAATACTGTACTACTGAGGCAATTCTTACGATACTACAGGGGCAATTCTTACGATACTACAGAGACGATTCTTACGATACTATACAGAGAATTCTATACTACTATACAAAGGAATACTGTACTACTATAATGAGTAATACTATACTAATATACTGAATAATACCTATACAGTCTTTTTCAAAAATTTTCATACCAATATTTCAAAATATTCATACCAAATGGCATAGTGTTTCACACCAACTTTTAATAGTTTTCAGTAATCAGATATTTATATCTTACTGATTGCTATTACATTCTATTCCTCGAGTCTTCCAATTAAGGGTGAAACGGACAAAACTAGAGTAGTTTCCATGTTATGCTGTATATTAAAACTTGTACTTGGTATGATAATTTTGTAATATGGTATGATAATTTTGTAATATGGTATGATAATTTTGTAATATGGTATGATAATTTTGTCGCACGGTATGATAATTTTGTCGCACTGGTATGATAATTTTGTCGCACGGTATGAATAATTTTGAAAGACTGTACTATCATTATACCAATGTCTAATACATCTCACTGATTCTCTAATGTACTCTACTCTATACTTTGGTCTATACCCTATAAACTACTCTAGAATGACTGGTCAAATTACTCTATCAAGACTATAGTCTACTCCAGATGACTTATACTACTGTAAAGTATCTCATAGTCACTAATTTATCGTCTGCTTATTACATTACTGGAGTAAGACCATTTGGGGAGGTTTCCGAAATAAAAGACTAGAACTGATTAGACTTATTTTAGGTATTAAATGGACCAGCTACGATAGTAATAATATCTGATATAGATGGTCACAATTTAGATATCATGTCTACACTATTCTTTGTTTTTCAATTTCTATAGTCATATGATCCTGTTCTTATTTAGAGTGCCTCTTGGTCCAACTTGCTATTTTCACAATCCCGTCCCGATTGCCAAGGTTCATTACACGATGCTCGCAATCCCACCTTTAAGGGTTCACTCGCATCCTCACAATCCATAGGCTCACATGGGGTTCATTACTGGATAGTTTGTTGGACCAGTGGCATGGCTTTTGAATGTTAGTACCAAGTCTATCATTTTGAGATTTCTCACATCTTGGTGTCCATAATCATCAGTCGTGTGCTTTGAAAGTCGTAAATGGTCATGAACCGCAGTCTCACGTCCCCAAAAGTCATTAGTAAATTATTCCGTGCCCGACTCACTGTCTTGTGGAGAGCCAGGATGCGGTTCAACTGGTTCTTTAACACTTGATGGGCTTTGAAGTGCAGGCATTCATCCGAAAAGTCCCGTTGGTATTCAAGACTAGTACAACCAATCACCATCACCATTTCCTTTTGGGTAAGTGGCAAGCGGCCTAGTGATTGTACCCAGATATCCTGGAACTGATTCTGGTACTTTTTCTTGGAAGCATAAGCATTTGTGTGGCACTGGATCATGTTGGTAAAGTTCCTGGTAGAGCCTGCCTTGATCTTGGCAATACTTAACTTGACATCACGATCAATCTTCTCCATTGCTTTCAAGTTGTCCATCAAGCCACCGAGTTGGTGCTTATAATCAGCCAAAAGGCTGGCCAAGTCTTTGTTGACCAAGTCTTTGTTGGCCATGTCTGTGCATACATTCACAAACTTTTCTCCAGTAGCCTGGAGGAATTTCAAGAACCACAGAAGGAAAGCTTCAATGTAGTCGTGGATTTCAAACTGAGCCACAATCTTCTTCTTGCAATGGTTCATCAAAGTGTCCTGTGCAAATACCAGGACTTGCAAGGACAAGAGCTGGTTGATGGTAGAGGTCACCATCGCAGGTGAGGAACCACTAAAGTCACTCCCAATAGCACCAAGCTCTTTGACCTTTTCCAATCTCATGGCCTCTTCGTGTCTCTCGACATTGAGGACCAGTCTCAAGTAGCCCAAGTATCCATTGAATTTGGTCTCTGTTTTGGTCTTAAAGAGAAACTTCAAGTCAATGACAAGACATTGTAGTTCAAAATTTTTGGTGAGCTGGGAGGGCAAGATATCTTGCAAGCCAAGCAGTTTCCACAATTGGCTTTTGGGTTTGAGGAGCCAGC